>OMNV01009349.1:48537-58869 GCA_900303265.1 Brotula barbata | reverse complement strand
ACTTCTACAATTTAAACTATGTTTGCATGGTAGTTTCTAATTATTTTTTAAATTATTTCATTAATTTAAATAAATTAATTTAAATGTTATTAATGTGATAATCTTAACTTTTCCTGTTTAATAAAATATATATATACACACACATTCCCTTATAGGATTTTTCATAAATTGTGTCTGATCTGATTGGCGCACATGACAACATTGTGGACTTTTGAAAAAAAAATCACAACAAAACCATTCACAAGAGGGCATCAAACTATGTAAGGAAATACACTGTCAGCACGTGCTGTACCAAAATCTGAAGATGTGCACGGGTGCAGTGACTTGTTTGGGAATGTCAAAGAGTGACATCACGTTATTGCAGAAATTGTAAAAGTATAACAATCCATTATCACTTTAATGTAATTCACAAAAGGTTTAATAGTAGTTTAATTTGAATGTTTTTACAATCTAAATTTTAGTCACTGATACATTGACCAACAATATCCAATAGTTGGCCTCACCTGGGTTCTCTGAACCATCTCATCACTGGTCCCGAATCGTTCCTCCATCACAGATCGGACCTGCTGGGCCTCGAATTCCAGCTGCTGACGGATCAGATCCATCTGCAGCGAGAACTACAACACCCCCAAAGAGACCGGGTCAGTGATCAGAAGGCAGCATCTGCACTTCATGCTGTGTGTGTGTGAGTAAGTGTGTATTCACCGTATCAATGCGAGGCAGCTGGGCCAGTCTCTGTGACAGCGCCTCCAGTTGGCTGAAGTACCAGCAGCGCTCCCTCTCCTCACGGTCAATCTCACCCAGCAGGTGGTTCCTGCTCATAATTAAACAACAAATAATATTTAGAACATTTACTGTTATCATCAGCTTAATAACTCTAACAGTGTAAACACTGACAGTGTCTCCTAGAGGTTGCGATGTTCGTTACACCATGATGTACCTCTTAAGTGCAATGGGGACATAAAATCGCCCTGAATAAAGACACCTCATACTGCACTAAATCTTTCCTTAAGCTGTTGTGTGCTTTCGTCACTTCTTGCCTCCTGGTCTGTTTACTGCTCTACTCTGTTCATGTCGCCTGTGAAGAATTAATTCTGGATAAGGGGCACTTGATGCTCTCCTCATAGCTTTATGGACCTCATCCAACTTGGGTTGAGGACTTTCATGCCTGTGGGAAGGAACTCTCTCTGTGAAAGGGCAGTAACAAGTCCCATTCCTCTCACTTTAATCAAGACCACCTGTCTTATGGGAGGCCATTGAACATAGAGTGATGTCCTGACCAGACTGAAACAAATAAGTTTTAGCAGGAAGATCAAACAAAGAATAAAGTAAACCAACACTTATGTATAATTCAGCCGTGTTATTAATGATGTAACATGTGGAAACTCATAGAAACAGACGGAACAGTCACAGAACATTTAGAGCTGGAGAGAGACGATAACTGATTACAGTCATCCGACAAGAAACATCATTACGAACACCTCACCTCTCCTTGTAGAGCTCCTCCAGACGGTGGTCGCCCATCCGTCCGTCTCCGCCATCAATCACGGCAGTTTTGGGCGGGGCTCCGTCCAGAAATGGATGCGCCAGCATGAGGGCGTCACTTTCCGCTGATGCCGAACTCTGGCGGGAAACAGATCTCAGCGGACTCCTGGCCCTGCCCACGGCAGCTACTGAAGAGGATGAAGAGCAGGAGGAAGGGGGCAGTGCCAGACGCTCCTCTAGCTCCGCCCCAGGCCCTGCCCCTCCTAGGCTGTCGGGCAGCAGCCTCAGGTTATGTGGTTGGTGCTTGAGCTCGTAGTATTTTGTGAGGTCCATGTGCAGCTCTATGGGAAGAGGAAGTTTCACATGTAAGTTTATGAATAACATAATATTTAGTTCTAAGCCCTGATAGGACCCCCTACAGGCTGCTATGATCAACACCCAACAATTCTAAAGCGTTGGACAGAATAAACTGTTGCTGATTTGTTTGGATTGTTGCTGAGTGTCCCCACTCTTTGCGGTGTCTTAACACTGGAGGATGGTAAAGTCTATTCCACACCTGATGCCACATGACAGTGCAAAAGATATCATAATCATCCAGGCTGGTTGCCCGCAAGAGTGAACCAACCAGACAGCATGTATGTCTGTTCACGTGAGGAGAACAGACGTCAACTATGTATGAAAAACAGTTAATCTATGAAGTAGAGAAACACCAAAAAAATACGACATAAAGGATGTATACTACAAAGATGGTATAAAACAAGGTTAGCTGGTGTGAAGTACACTGGGTTATTATTTTCAGAAAAAAAACCCCAATGGATATAGATAGAGATAATGTTAAGTAGCTAGTCCTTAATGCTAGTGCATGGTAGTGTTAGAATGAATTACATGGAGTGGACACAGGATTGAAAACAAAAAAAACTATGCGTATTTGTATCGCAACTTCACACTCCATAAAGAAACCTCAAAAGACCTCACCACAAAATGATTCCTTCATGTGATTTTTGTATTCATGTAAAATCATGTTTTTGTTACTCGTGGACATTGATGTTGATGTCATTGGCGATTTGCTCTGGAAAAATTTTTAGTCCAATGTATAATTTGTCCTGATGAGGGTGTTGGACAATCAGTCAGCGGTCACTACAAAGAGGCTGTGGTTCAGTCTGACTGTTTGTCTAGATGTTGATAATCTGCTTGAGCATCTTCGAGTTAATTGAATTCCAATCCGGACAACTCAAGGCCTTAATTGGTCCCCTAATTGGATTGTGGTGTAAGATGGAGCCAATCAGGTTAGCCTGAGTGAAGCAATTAATTTTTTCCAAACGATAATTAATCCCCAGGTACTCAAACCCACAGTGCAGTTGAATCCTGTTGCTCTAATGTTTCTACCCATCCAGAGTGAATTTTTAAATCGTTACATTTCAATCTTTCATCGAAATCCATTCTCCCAGTGTGCTTGGCCAATCGCCTCTCTTCTGCTCACAGCAGTTTTTACCTTTATTTCTAACTTAGGTTTTACTTTACAAATAACACAGGCATGGTAAGAGTCGGACAGACCTTTGAGTTGGTGTAGCACGTCGCTCCGCCCAGAGGAAGCCAGCGTTCCTGCTTCCTGCTCCAGTTTACTCTGCAGCTGTTTCAGGACTTCCTGCAGGGAAAAAAAAATAAAAAATCAACACCATTACACGTATACGTACCAAACCATGCATCATACCGTACCACACCATACTAAAATATGCCTTAAATGCCATACTGTACCATACTAAACCATACCACATCAGACTGCACCCTACTATACCATACATAAGTCATCCCACAAAGAATACTTTACCAAACCCTTTCATAAAACTACACCATACTGTGCCATGTCACAATTCATACTATACCATATGCATCTTATCACATACCATACCATACACCATACCGTGCCAAACCATACCATATGTACAGTATATACCACACCACATGACTAGCACATGAATAGCATACACCATACCATACTGTACCACAACCTTGCCAAACACCACACCAAACAATTCTATATTTGTTAAGCTACCAATAGCTTATCATTCTGTACCATACCAAACCCTATACCATACCGTAACATACCAATACATACAGAGAGGACATGATGACATACCAAATACAGTAATAAACCTTCGAATATATTATACACTCCCATGAAATATGATACTGTACCATGTAAAATACATTAATGAATCATGTTACCATACCACACAGAATTCAATAACAAAACATACACACACCTTACTGTACACCACACTTCATATTGTATGTACATCACTGTATACCATACTGTACATGGTACTATACACCTGAACATACCACATTCCATTCCACACACCTGCTGAAACATGAAGAAGAAATCTTCATCGTAATCATCTTCAATGTTCTCATTTGCTGTGTCAGAGAGCTTAAACTGTCCTGATTCTCTGAGGCTAAAACCAGCTCAGCCACTAATCCAGCTGTGCACAGCAGCTGCACACGTGAGTGTGTGTATGTCTGTGTGTGTGTAGGTGGGTGTGTGTGTGTAGATAACAGTTTCACTTCCAGCCTTAACCTTAGCAGACACCGTGATCTCTCTCGGAATGTGATCACAAAACAATCAAATCGGTACACGTTTATTCATTCTATACAAACTAAAGGAATAAAAACCCAAATCTAAATCTGAAAGCTGGCTGGATGGATTCAATCCCACATGCTCCACTGACCTTCATCCCGGTAGTCTCTGTCTCCAGTTTGGACAGATGGTTGGAGTTGTCCTCCAGCTCCCTCCTCAGGTGGGAGTTCTCCTTGCGGAGCGCCTCCACCTGGTGGGCCAGCTGGTCGTAGGAAGCCACAGTGTTGGCCATCTTCAGACTATGAAGAGCCTCCTGCAAAAACACAGAGACAGGAATGCTGAGACCACACATCGTGCCTGTTTCTCACAGGTAGCACAGTACAGCTGTGTGGCTGCTGCTACCTCAGAGCTATAAAGGTTAATGAATAATTTTATCTTCGATGTATTGCTTTAAATCTGAGATGTTCGTTCTTCTGTCTGTTTTCCTTTTTCACATCCAGGAAAAAATAAGACGGCGCCCCTCTCCTCCTGGGCAGCAGATGGCACAAAGGGAGGCTAATCATCTGTCAAATCCACTTCAGCTCCTGTTTTGATCGATGTTATTCGCTCGCTCTGCTCTGAATGAGACGGAAAGGGCTGAATGAACCACAGCAATAGTGGGTTAGATAATGAGTTATCTAACTGATGACCTGGGGTGTTTCCGGCCGCTGATCAGTCTCATCCGAGAGCACATCTGATTTTCCACTTGTTAGCCGGGTTTCCGTTTGCCTCTATTCTTTGCAGATTGCATCTGATGAAGCTCAGATTCAGTGAGAAAACAAATCACAAAGCAATCCTACAGCATCTACATTTATTGATTAACTCGACTTCCAGACAAACTGAGAATCAAAACTCAGTCAACATTCATTCTGTCAAAGATTTACTATCCATCTATAGGAGAAATGATACAAAATATCTCAAGATCGCTCAGCATCGATCCAGGCACACAATTTGATCATAATATAAACACGTCTTCAACATTTATGGAAGTCTTTGTTTACAGGCCACGCCTTCACTAATTTGTCAAACAACCACGAAAAAAGCAAACTTCATTTACATATTTGGTGACAAATCAAAATTTTAATGGTTGTGCTGGTAAACCTGCATTTTGCAGTTTTTTCCCCCCTCTACCAGCTGAGATCTAGTTGTAATATGGAGTAATAAGAGCAGGCTGGCTGTGGGAACAGTGCAGCTGTTATACTGAGATGATGTCACTCGTTGAAATTCCCAAACACATTAATGCGACAATGCTAGGAGTGTACATCCTCAATCTTTGATGCTGTAATGGCGTTAAAGGTGCGCGCAAGGTTTAAGGATTAACAGACACCTAGAGAGGAAAAATACATCTAAACTTGGATTACTACTCTAAACTATGGATTCCAGCCCAATATATGTTGGAGGATGATGACATTGGTCAAACTTTTCCAACTGTAATGCAACCAAAAAACAATCAATCCCTGAAGGAGCTCAACATCTGCAAAGAGGGAGCATGTCACAGGGGGGAAGATTTTATTTCATTTTCCTTCATTTGCAGCAGTCATCTTCTCATCCAGTAACTCAGCATCACAAAAACCTACAGCTCATCTTACCCACAGTCCCCCAGGGTTCAGCGTCCCATAATGAATGCAGCAGTGACATTTGCTGCACTGACAACCAACCACCGCCCCCCTCCTCCATCTCCATCTCCACCCCACCCTTCCCCCACCTTTAAATCTGCTGTGGTGGCAGAAAACCTTCAGAGTGCTGCAGGAGATGCTCAGAAAATCCCAATAAGGCAAAGAATGAGCTGTTTACTTTTCTATATTTTTCATCTAAACACATAAACAAATGGAGAGCATCACACATTGACCTGTGTGTTTACTGGAGGACTTGTCTCTTTGTCCTGTGCTGCAGTGAAGGTCACAGTCAGACACCAGCAGACGCTGTGATCTTTGTCCATACAGCAATTAAGGAAAAAATGAATCTACGACTTGAGACTAAGGATTGCCACAGATCAACCAGTATGATGCACTGTTGTTGCCAATGTTTCCACAGTTTAAAAAAATAAACCACCTGGCTGATTGTAAGACTCAATGGTTGATGCATTAATGTAACTGATGTATTACATCACTAATACTGAAAATCAGAAAAATAAAGTTTTTTACATGGAAAGTTGTGTTTTATTTGGAAGAGTTTGGAAGGAAAAAAAGAAAAATCTGGAATAAATCGATCGAAGTCTCGCTGTTTGTTATGAAACAGACAGAGTCACCATGATGGAAAAAATCAATCCAGATTCACGTCAATAAACACACACGCATGCATGCTCACACAGCTGTGATTTGGCTAGACTCATACACAAGCATATTATGTTTACCATAAAATAAACTACAAGATAGTAGATTTCATAATTCAAGTAAATTAGTTTTTCCACTTCAGTTGGGATCGAATGGAATAGAATGAAGAGTGGGTCCAATTTGTGAACATCTATGTGATTTATAGAATAGAAAAGAATAAAATAGAATAGAATATGCTGATGACCACTAAGTTACTTATCCATAAGTTGTAACTGTTCACTGCGTGTGCTACTGTTTCTTAAATGGAAAAGAATACGAATAATAATTTAAAAAAATAGGACTATGAGACATATGCAAAAGTACTGACAGTATACTATGGAACCAAGAATAATGTAAACTATTACACTTAATGTAATAATAATTACAGGTTTATTTTGTCTATTACATTTTGCCAGCACTCTTTTCTTATTTTGGCTGCTTTAGCAGCCTGGAAGAAGAAGAAAAAAAGGCTTCTCCTCTTGCCATGGTTTCAGCTGATCACAGATTTACTGATCATGGTTTCAACTGTTGACCCTGCCAATGAACACAGGAACACAATTGTGAACTGAATCCAGCTGACTAAAAACACATAAAAATTCAAAAATAGTGAGATTCGCTTGTTTTAAGAAAAAATAGAAACCAACTGACAATGTAGGCCACAGCACATCCAGATGTGTATTCCAATCATAAATCATTACACCTTGCAATAATGTGGTTTTCTTTATCTGGATAACATATTTGGGTACATGTCCCATTTTACAAAGACTACTACTACTACTACTACTTTTGTTATTATTTTTATTATGATTATTTTGGTTCATACGTGATAAGAGTCTGTAGGAAACAGTACATAGATATTATGGTCCATATATTACAGTACATAGATTATATAGTCTATTGCTATATAATCTGCAATAACATATTTTTGATGTGTCTGGGGTTTGTTCTGATTAACAGTAAGAGTTAAAGTGAAACTGAATCGTCTCTGTGGTGAACAAAGAGTCTCCATCACCCCCACAACCGCCCCTCCCCCACACATTCCCAGCCTGAATCTCTTCCCTCTGAAACTGTCTGGTTACCACAGCAACAGCATCCTCTCAGCAAAGAGCAAAAGCAGAAGGAGGAGGAGAAGGTAGCGATGGCGTGAGGAGGACATCAGTCAGATGGTCTGAACATAAAAACAGAGTGTGTGTGGGGTTTTTTTTCTAACTCTTTTAGCTCTGTGTCGAAACGACGCTGACCACGGCACAGCCATGACGCCTTGGTTCCATTGAATCCCTTTTGTCTCATCATTCTTCCCCCACTGCGTCATAAAGGCAGAAATGGAGGACTTGGTGCTCTGATTGCTTTTTAGCCAAGCCGGATGTTGTTTTTCAGAGTGACAGTGCTCAGTGTTTGTATCGGCCTCCATTAGACGAAGAGCAGCTGATGATGGATGAAGCTTTCAGTACAGGGTTTACTCATCATCATACCATGTCCAATTCACTTCCAGAACATTCAACAACCTGATCCCCAAACGATCGCGTGGATTTCTGGCATGTCGGACATTTTAGTCAATCTGTGATCTGTCAAATTACAATTCAGCTTCTTGTGTGCGCCTACTGCTTGAATATAAATGTCTCGCAAATGACAATGGACAAAGCTGTTCAACCATTTAGTATTGATCAAACCATACAGTGTGACTATAGAAATTGGAGGCTTTGTCTGTGTAATTTACGAGTTGATGTTTTCTGCTATATAAACTAGCATGACTTTACACAACATATGCAATGATGAAACTCATACGGTGTCTGCCTAGCTTTAAAAGTTACAAAGGCATCCAAGATGATGAAACAAGGCCAACTCCCAGTGATTATGTACTTGCCAGCTGCTATCCTTGATGGTGACTTTGAACAAATTGAGAAACACAATGTGAAGAAAGTAAACATCTGCAACTTCTGAGTAAGAGATCTGTATTCTAGGCTCTGAACCTATCAATCAACTTCAAAACTGTCCTATTTAAAGTAGGACTTGTGGTCCCTCGAGGATGAGTTGTAGTGAATTTCTTTTAAGACATTTTTTATATCGGAGTTTTAGCCCCATTAGTGATGAAGTGATGTTGGCTAAGAGTACACGTGATCCTTTTACACTTCGAAGCGCAAAAACCGAAACCGCAGGCCTGTTCTCTGTCCTCAAGAGGGCTGTGATAAGTAATGTGGAGATTTGGAGGCTTGATATTTACTGGGAGAATCATTTTTCTGTTTTCTAATCAAGTAACAATCATTTAGGCAGTAAACATGTAATCTATCGAGCAGTTTGGCCGTCTCATTGTAAAACAGCTGGGGGGGTGAGGTCATGGTCTTCTAGTTCATAACCTTTTCCATTTCTTGAGACTATGAGCACTTTGTGTTCCCTCTAGTTCCGAGTAATCTCACTCGAAAAAGCACGTTTTGCTAATTTAATCTGCTAATCTGTATTTGGCAGTTTTTTTTACATTGTTTGCATAATAAAAACTGTTATTGTTTTCTTAATCTCGCACATTTTTGCTTAAATCTCTCCCTATTGTGAATGTGATGGGTATCACTTTTGTACAGATTTACCCAGAGTGCATCCTGATATATTTGATATCTATGCAAACTTTATGCCTTTCAGTTTTTAGATTAATTTTTTTTTTTTTAAGATTTGATAGATGCACCACACACCCATGATGTAAATGTTATAAAATATAAATTTTAAAAATATCATTATGGAAATAGACACATTATCTCTCATTATACTGTATGTCTTCATATAAACCTGGTCAAAGAAGATGATTTATTATTTAATGTAATTGTTGGCTGGATTAAGGGATTTGCAATCTCTCTCTTAATTGTAAGAGGGTGGACAGATATTTAGGGTATATAAAAAAACCCCATCCACTACTCCATGAATAATTAAAATAATCAGAAGATTCATCAATTATTAAAATACAAATAGTGACGTTCTATAACAAAAGGGCAATCAACCATTTAATTAATAAAATAAATGACTAACAGCATCCTAAATAAGACAAAGGTCACTGATAAGAAGAAGAGACTGAAATCTGCATCATCAAACCTCAATTACGTTGAGGCAAGCAGAGAGAGCAGCGACACAAACAAGCCTCATAATCGGATGAAATCACCTGGAATATGATCCGAAAGAAAACAAACGCACCCTGAGGGACATCCGTGAGATTTTATTTCGGACAAAAGCCCCGATTGTCTTTGTTTTCTCTCCCCTGTAAATCAGACGGAGAGCTCCATCTGGGTGAATCTGAATCGGTTTGATTTCCATCCAGGCACTAAAATGCGTTTTTCCAGGGCCGCTGCTGTTCTGACGACATCTATGATTCATCCTCCCTCATCCCTCCATCATTCCATCCCTCCATCGTCCTGCCTGTGTGGAGGACAACAGCAGGCAGCCCTCCTCCCAAACAACGTTCAAGGAGACACATGATGGGGGGGAAAATGGAGGAAAAAGAAAAGAAACGCGGGTTTGGAAAACCACATGCAAGCAACAAAGCGACGCATTTTCACTCCCACACGCCCTCATCGGTCCTCATCATGACCACAGCAAGCACCGCCGGGCCCAACTGGACCGAACCGAGCCGAGCCGAGCCGAGCCGAGCCGGGAAAAACTAGGCGCGGCAGGTTAATAGCATAGGTTTACAGATAAACGGCGTTAAATCCGACTTATAATGAGAGATAAAGGAGCCAAAGATCTTACCTCATGACTCTGAGCCGATCTGATGATGACTGAGGGAGAGCGAGAGAGGGGAGAGAGAGAGGGGGATTGAGAGAGAGAGAGAGAGAGAGAGAGAGAGAGAGACTTTGCTCCTGTAGGTAATAGGACTGAGGGCACACAGCGTTCTCCAGGACAGGCCTCAGGTCCCCATGTTTTAGTGCCGCTGCCAAACGA
>OMNV01009349.1:24099-43636 GCA_900303265.1 Brotula barbata | reverse complement strand
TATAGTGACGTAATATCAGAAACCATTCATAATAATAAAAAAAAAAGACTGGCTATCTGCATCTGTGAAGACTGTGTGCGTGCGTGCGTGTGTGTGTGCGTGTGTGCTTGCTGATGTTTGTGCTGTAGCCATTAGGGATCCAAGTTGTTTTATTGCCATAGTATATTCTTCTGGGAACACACACACACATACGTACAAAACCTGCAGGTTCAGCTAGATCAACAAGAGAGGAAAATAATTGACCGTGAGTGTGTGTGTGTGTGTGATATTATCATTATTTAAATCTTTTTGTTGTTACTATTATTTATTGCGTCTATCATTTGTTTTTGTCTATTACATATTATCATTATTTTTCCCTATTAATCTTCCCTCCTGCCCAACAGGAAGTGACTTGTCATCAGATGATGTGGGCAGAGGGGTCGTCATGGTAACGGCCCACTGACAGGCCTGCTGATGATGACATGTGTGCACCCCTCGCTGAATGTATAAATCACCAGAATGCGTGTCCGTCTCTGTCACCCAGTCTCCTCTGGGTGCCATTACCATAGCAACCACACACGCACATGTACATACTTTCAATTGCTCCCATGGTTACATCAGGAAACACAATAGATGCTATCAGGTGGTGTGTGACTGTGTGTGAGTGTGTGTGTGTGTGTGTTGTATGGACTGATTAAGGAGCTGCTGATTAGTCACTGGTCTAAATTTGTCATTTGAGATAAAGAGCGATGACGTTAGTCCAGAGGAAAGCGTTGCTGTGACATCTTGGTTTCTCTGTGTCTAACGTGCCAAATCAAACAGGGAAACTCCGCGTCAGCTTAGCATTTCTCTAAGTTGGAGGAAAATGGCTGAAATATCTATGGGTCTGGCAGTATTGATTATTTTGAAAATTAGTCAATATAATGATTATCAAGCACTGGAGTACATATGTCCATCAGAGTCTGTAGCTGACTGAAAAACTACAAATTCACAGCGAATAATTATATATATATATAATTATTATATAAAGATTCAGACCAGTGAATGATTCACTATCACTTTAAGACGCGTTGATGTGTTACATTTTCATCGGTTGTGATCGGGTATTGCTGGAGGGTGAACTCTGCTTGTTTATTCACCAACAAACAAATAAAGTTACCAAACAGAAATAGAGTTCCAGATAATGCAACGTGAAGACTATAGAAGTTAGCATAGCTTAGCACATCAGCTGCCATCTTTACACTGTCCATCAGAGTGATGAATTGATTACATGTAATTTGAATCATTTATCTTTTTAAGCGAGTAGACAATTATAATCGATTAATCAAGATTGTCCTAATCATCAGAGATAATTGAATACAGAAACTTTTGAAAGGCTTGGTAACATGACTGTGACATCAAGATCCCTCTTGTTCCAATGGTGAAATACATATACTGCTAATGGAGTATTGGAATAGTCACATTCAAGATGATTTTTACTTCCATCTTACCCAGATCCCGTGTTTTGGAAATTTTCAAGGTACAAGTTACTTGGGATTTTAAGTGGTTAAGCCGTAGCCAAGCTGCTGTCTTAATTAAGTAGACACATCACGCTACAACATCCTGAGAAAATACAACACTGAAGCAACTTCAAGTGTCTATGAAATATTTTGCGTGTCCAATTAGTGCACAGCTCACGGGAGAATCCTGCAGACGATAAAGCAGAAAGATGATGCATCAACTTTACTCCCTTTAACAGTGGAAATGAAAGAGAAGCATGCCAGTGATTATCGAGCACTCTGTTATCACTAAGACAAAGCAGAAAGGGAATTCTGTGGCTCCCTTCAATAAATCCTAATATTCTCCTTTGACAAAACCCCACCGCCCACAGATTGTGTGTAGAGAACAGGAGATACCATCAGACCATCTGCTTCCCTCCCACGTCTTCCTGCTGCTCCCAGTCAGCACAGGGTCTACAGCCGGAACACTTCACGCTCACAAATAAGGCGATAGAAAGCTCTGGAAAGAATTCTTTGAGGTGATACACTGGTTATTTATTATTATTATTATTTATAAAAATTGTTCTAAGTGTCAATCCTTTTGTTTGTTTGTCTTCCTCTTGTGACTGACCTCTCTAGTAGGCAGGCAACAACAACCACTCCCATAATTCCTGTCAAATGTGAATGTGATGCAATTTTCACTGTAAGGTTCACAATCCTACATGATCAAATCTATGTGACAACTTCTGGAGTGCATCACTAATATTTGGTGCAAGCGGTGTGGGGAAAGATTAAGGATTAATCCCATAATCTGGGTACATTTCTCTCTGGAGTTCTTCATTTTCTTTTAAATAATCCACTATAGAGGGAAAGGAAAGCAAAATCGGTGCTGTTATGCCACCGATATCCCTCGCCTATATATGCATGGTGACAAGAACACGGACGAGACACAGTTACTGTTAACCTCTCTGCTCTCTTAAAGTAAACGGAAAACAACAGGAGATTCTTACTGCGGCCACACATTTAGTAAAACCAACAACACCAAGCCTTTTCATAAATTACCCCCCATACTGTCACACTGTTCAATTATGACGTGAAGGTGACTCAGAGCAGGTGGACACACACACACATTAATTACACGTTGATTGTATGTATGAATGTGATCTGCACTTGACAGGCTTTTGTAGGTCCTGCTGAAGGACTCAGCTGAAGGGTTTTCATTTAGCTGTTTACTGCTGATTACGCTCGGCCGTAATCAGTTTCTGCACGGATCTGGAAGGAGCCGACATTCACCGTGTGTTGGACTCCTGCGTCCACTTCCGGCTCCTCTGCTCTGTTTGATTTTCCAGCTTTTATAACATCAGCATATATTTGCTAGTATAAACCCAGTAGCACCCAGCATAAAAACCAGACCAATCTCAGCTCTCACACAAAATTCAACTCTATGCTTTCAACAATAAACAGTTATGCTGTGTTTAGATGTTGCTGTCAAAGGTCAAATTGCGCTTACACCATATTGGATCCGATCCTCAATTATGATACAGTGAAGTAATCGAGATGAGATAAAATTGGCGTAAAGTTTAATGGTATAGTACATACCATGTAGCATGTAGTTTTTTTATCATCTCATCAAGATGAATTCCATTGACTTAGGTGCCTCTTCTTCCATCTCTACCACAGCAACAACAGCTGGACTCCGACTCCCACAATGCCTGAGCAGAGCAATGACTACCGGGTGGTGGTTTTTGGTGCCGGTGGAGTGGGGAAGAGCTCGCTGGTCCTTCGCTTTGTTAAGGGCACCTTCAGGGACACCTACATCCCCACTGTGGAGGACACGTACAGACAGGTAGGTCAGGTTTGCTTCATGAGACACAGTAGTGAGGGAGCTAGAAGCCACCTTTCCTCCAACTATTCAGTGGTGTCTGTCCACAGCAAAATTTGTAACTCTTGACTCTACTGCTCACTCACTTCACACAACCATTGGAATCAAAAGTGGGAGGGGCTACATTTCTGTCTCTCAAACTCTGTTTTCTACCAAACACTCTCTGCACTTGTGTTGGAAAATAAGACATGAAAGTGTGTTTCATAACAATCACACACAGTCTACCACGTCCCCTCTCTCCCACAACGTGATTTGAATCCAGATTTTCACTTGCTGACAAAATCTGTGATTGCAGAAAGAAGACCCTATTCAGATGCACATTGGGGCTCGATTGAGCACAGATCCTCATGTATGTTTCAATTCACGACAACAGAACATGTGGGCTGTACCATGTCGCAACTGACAAATGGAGAAACAGCCAATAAGAGTAAAGACACTCGGATGCTTCCAGCTTAAATGCAGACCTGGTTGTTTAATTTTGGGTGGGGGAAAAAAACGAGTAACGCTAGTAGTCCATCTCTTTCCATGTCAGCTGTCAAGTGAAGAAAAATGTAACTTTGTGACTTGATGAACAGGTGGGGGTAAATCAATTGATAAAGCTCATTCAGTAGTGAGAGACAGCTTGCAGTTTAGATGACTCTGATTCTGTTTGTAACTTTACACTTCTGCTCATGTAGATCACAACAACCTTATCATGTCAGGTCTACTGGTCTGTCTCATATTGAAATATCATATTTGTGTCAAATTGGCAGAAATATGACTTTTTAAAATTATTACTATTTGAGAGGTAGTGATTTTTAAAGAAACGGTCTATGATGGACACATATACCCACTACTTAATTAATAGTCTAAATAATCAGCATATAAAACCAATTATCATTGTGACAACCCTACTCTGAACAGGTGACCTTTATCACTTACCTGTCATTCGAGCAGACTAATTTCTTGAAGAATACTGCAAGGTCAATGAAAGGTTATTGTTGAACTTCTGATGTTCTCTTACCAGGTGATCAGCTGTGATAAGAGTGTGTGCACGCTGCAGATCACAGATACCACAGGAAGTCACCAGTTTCCAGCCATGCAGCGCCTGTCAATCTCCAAAGGCCACGCCTTCATCCTGGTCTACTCCATTACAAGCCTCCAGTCACTAGAGGAGCTCAAACCCATTTACCAACAGGTGTGTGTGTGTGTGTTGTGTACAAGCTATGTCAGGACTGCATTTGGCTTTTGAACTTTGATTTTAATTTAAGTTTATGGTAAATCAAGTCCAGCAAGATATATTTCAATGTTACTGCAATGTGCAATTGTGCAGTCCAAGTTACCGGCACAAATCGCATTACAACATATTAGTCTGTCCTGTATGTTAGTATGTCCCATCCCCTGAAAACGCTCCATACACAAGGAACTCAACAGAGTGGAGGAGAGATAGTGAACTAGGTTTAGCACTCGAGTTGAAGACAAAAACAATTGTCACTTTACTCTAAGTGTCTATTGTCGTTAGACATCGTTATTGTTTTATCGCCCAGACTGAAGGTGACCTACTCTCTCTTTGTTCTTCCAGGTTCTGGCCCTAAAAGGCAACATGGAGTCCATTCCTATCATGCTAGTAGGCAACAAGAGTGACGAGATGGCTCAGCGGGAGGTGGAGACGAAGGAGGGCGAGGCTCAGGCCACCGCCTGGAAGTGCGCTTTCATGGAGACGTCGGCCAAGACGAACACCAACGTGAAGGAACTGTTCCAGGAGCTGCTCGCCTTGGAGAAGAGGAGGGACATGAGCCTGAGCATTGACGGGAAGCGCTCAGGAAAACAGAAACGAACTGACAAGCTGAAGGGGAAGTGCAGCATCATGTAACGCCGAGTGATAAATGACAAGTGGCAACTGAAAACTGGCTGTAGACACAAATCGCAGGGAGGATGAGGTGGGGGGAAGCAGCGATGAAGATGATTAAGCCCAACAAAAGGCTTTCCCCACCTTTAAAAACTCACAATTAGGCGACATGTTCTCTGTTAGCATGGTTTGGGTCATAAGACGCTGTTATTCGGCAGCTGCCGACAAAAATGGATGTTGCTTTGATCCTTTTTAAAATGCTGAATGTGTGTTTTCTGTATTTTGGCATCAGATTTACAAATCAGAAAAATGTCCTCACCCTAAGGAAACTAACTTACTTCACAGGGATATTTTCAGAACTCAGAATAAGAAGAAACGTTACCCCTATGATTCTGTGCTCATTAAAAATGGTAAACATGTCTGCCCTTGAAGGCATCATTTCCCTCTCCAATCCACACCTTTTTGTTTCCCTCCTCTATTCTGACAAGAAGGTGGGCAGTTCTGATGTCTATGCTATACCAACACAATAAAGGATAAAAATCACAATATTTTAAATTAAAATTATAATAAATCATGATAGCGTAGCAATTAATGTCATTTGATTTGAGCATTTTGCAAAAAACACTTTTGCGTTCTATCGATGTACGAACGCAAGTTTACATATTATAGGCTGTATGCCGGTATAGAGGTCTTGTTTGAATGAAAACACTGCAAGGGCCTGGGCTGCTGCTTGCAAGACAGAACTATGACACTTTCATGAAGGTACACTGTATTTTCAAGGGTGGGTTTACGTTTACTCTGTGACTAAATTGGGTAAATAGCGTACTTCTCAACAGTAAGCCTCTCTGTGCCCTGTCTTCACTATTTCGTCTTTTCCATTTTGTAATCATTGATGACAGAATAATGTCTAACGTTGACCTGTTGTTTTGTAGTGAGCGCGCCATTCCATTACACCACACTGTCTGAGGAACTATATGGTGGAATTAGGACCAGGAATATCCCAGAGCTTTCAAAAAATGCAATGCTGATTGTGCAGGCCTAATTTTTAACAAGCATAGATAGAAGAACCTTGTCATCTACACTACAGGAAGTGAAGAAACTCTACAAACCCTTAAAGGTGTATGCATTTTTAAGGTTCTGTAGCCCGAATGTTGACCTCCTAGCCTTGTGTCAGGGAGGTGGATGAGTATAAACCCCACAGCTGGAGCTAAATGGAAGAGGCACACCACATAATGCTGAGCTCAGCATGAACACAGGATTTACTCTGCACCACTTGACATCAGTCTCACACCCAACTCAATTATTCTCATTATTCATTGCCAAAACAATCAAATTAACATACAAGTTTGGTTGAATGTTACAATGTTCACAATGAATTGGCTAAGACCAACAATGCATGAATACATTAACTTACCTTATTTAAGTACATTAAACATTAGCATACAACCCAAGAAATAATATAGTAATATTGTACATTTCTTATTGTTCGTTCAGTTTATGTCTAGATTGAGAACAAAACTATTATACACTTAAATTTTTTTTTACCTGTTCCTTCGTCTATGACCTGACTCTATGGATAAATAGACAGTAGTTCCCCGAGTTAGCTTATGGCTAATTCGTCACCTTAACAGCTCTAAGTAACAAACTAAACGACCCCTACTCCAGTGCTTGTAAGTTAGGTGATTAACAACATGCTTGATGCTTGAACTGTGGCATTTGTGATTATTGTGGAGGATAATTAACCCACCTGCAGCTTAAGAGAAGAGAGGCATGACCGCAGAATTTACGCTGCGGTAGCTGCTACAGGAAGTTATGGTCCTCCAAACCTCCGTGCGCCATCTAGTGTTCGGATTGGGTAATACACGGAATAGATACGGACCCGCTAAACAAAGGAAAATACCCCATAAAACGACACGAGTTTGTTTTATGAAATTAAATCATAAATATTTATATCGGACAGTTCTATTGTTCTTTTTTCAACCTTTTAAGTGAATATACAATTATATACACATACTTCCACAAAAGTAAGAAATAAATACATTTGCTGCAGTCGGTGTCACAAGATACTGATCCACCAATCATATCCTTCATGTCGGAATACGGGTGGGAAAAATGCCTTTATCCATAGCCCTCCTCTATCCCCACAACCATGGCAACGCTCGTTGGATACTTGTGGTACTCCTCCTGCAAGTGAATACCACAGGCCACAGGAACAAATGGGATCAGGTTTTGGCCCTGAAACACTCTCATTAATGAGCATTCATACTGATCGTAAAGGAATTGAAACTGTTAAGGAAACTCCACCGTTTGTACCGTGAATGCTATTTGGATTTATTCAAGAAAAAATAATTAAAGCACACAGACTGTTGAATGAGAAAAGTGATGTTTTTGCTTAATTAACCCTCTGAGGCCCTCTGCAACGCCATAGATCGAAATGGACATGATTATAATTACCTCATATTATAGTAATGGAATCTATCTCATGGCTCAATTTAGTGTTAATACAGTCCTCTGTCTCCATCTGCTGGTTGTACGACAAACTGCAGACGCATTTCCTTCCTTCTTTATATTTAATCCTATACTATAGATTCTAAGATGGTCTTTGAATTTTGTTATTATTTCTATAGTGTAAATATCTACATAATGTATTATACATGTACACAAAGCCAAAATAATTTGGGAAGAAATAATTGGTGATTTGAACCCTTCAGTATGTCTATATATCATGTATGTTTTATAGTGCTTTTTGCTCTTGTGTCGATTTTGTTTATTATTAAATTTATTCTTAAAGTTTGTATATTGTATTGTATATTTTCAGTATTACAAAGGAACATCTGGCCAGCAGCGGGTGCTAAGAGGATTTGAAGGCTATATCATTTCCTCTAGTCCTTCTCCTCCTCTTCCTCTCCTTTCATTCTCAGTTGTCTTCCTCTCCACTTTCGTCACTCGAGCTTGGTCTGTTCCTTTTCTCCTACCCTCCTCCTTCACTGCTGCCACTCTTCCTTCTCCTCCTCCTCTCCCCGTCCTCCAATTTTGTCATGGCTTTTCCCTCCTCCTCCTCAACCTCTTCTTGTGCTTCTATTTCTTTCTTAGCTCTTTCCACTGCCTCTTCTTCGTTATCTTATTTGTCATCTTCGCCGACGTTTTATGACTCTCCTCCTCTCCCCTTTCTGCTCCATCCTCTTCCACATATTTTCCTTTTCTCCTTTTCTCCTCCTCCTTCCCTGCCCCCTCTCTACTCCCCCTTCTCGGTGGCATGGTGGTGTGGTGGTTAGCACTGTTGCCTCACAACAAGAAGGTCGTGCATTCAAATCCCAGGGTCGACCTCCACTCCTTTCTGTGTGTCATTTGCATGTTCTCCCCCGTGTCTGTGTGGGTTTCCTCCCGGTGCTCCGGTTTCCCCCTCCCACAAAAACATGTATGTTAAGTTAATCACTCCTACTGTCCCTGACCAAGGCAAGGTGGAAGATTTGGAGTTGGTCCCCGGATGCTGTTGTCTGTGTGTTTTCATGTGCGTGTATTGGCTGCCCACTGCTCCCCATTGAGGTTGGGTTAGAATGCAGAGAATTAATTTCTCTAAGGGGATCAATAAAGTATCCTTCTTTCTTTTTCCTCTTTGTACTTTCTCCCTCCTCACCATCCTTCCTTTCCTTGTCTCATCTTTTTCACGATCCTCTATTTCCTATGTCTTCTTCTAGCCTTTATTTCTATTTTGTTCTGCTTCTCCTTTCTTCTCATATCAGTACGGCACATACGACAGCTTTCTCCACAATGAAGATTATTCTAACCAAGTATCTTCCCAGGATCACCGACGAGCACCATGTGTATGAAAACGGCCTTGACACCTTTCCAACTCCAGCTGCTACACTTTTTTTATTTAATTTTTCTAAAACTAAGCTCTTGTCTTTCAGATTCACATTTTTCAAAAGCGGTTGTATCTATTTTCTCTCTACTTTATTTTTAAATGCAGCTTTTATTCTACTAGAAATGAGAGAGTAAAATTTTATTTGAGAACTTATTATATCTCTACAAGTTAGACATCATGATGTTCAGGACTTTTGCTTGAGGAAATTCTCTCTGATTGGACCTTTTTGAATTTCAGTTAAATACACCCTATCACATTAACACTGAGAAAAACTAAGTTGATTGTTTTTTGGTTTTTAGCAAAGGTACAAACGAGAGTGAAATCTGTTCATTTCTGCTTTTACGTTTGTGATCAAATCAAAGTTTGCGTTTGTGTAAAATCAAAGCAACCTGTGCTAGAACAGCAAAAGAACAAAATGAAACAAAAACATGATGAGTAACACGTCCAAATAGGACACCACATGACAAAGCTAAAACAGTTGTGAAAAAATCAATAAAAAACTTGACTTTGTAAGGAGTCTGTCAGGCCGATTGCAACAGCGTGACCTCGTTCTAGTACCAAAAAGTGCTTGTCTGTACATCAGCAACAATGACAGCTGAATTCCCAGCAGACATCACACACACACACACACATACACACCTGCACACACACAGGTATGGGGCAGAATATTCAGCTCTGTGCTTTCCACTCTGTTTCCAAATATTTATAAAACCTGGAATTGCGAAAACATGCAACTGCACACGCGTATTTGTGTGTTTAGGTGTGGGTGTGTGTTCTGCATGCTCCTGTTCTGGCCATTTGGGTCGAGCTGGGACACCAGATCAAACACAAACTCTTATCATCGCACACCCGTTGTTCTGCTAATATTGACCCACACAGACACACACTCTGTCCTCTCCCCCACTGACATCACTAACAGGAACTCTTTTTTTTTCTCTCTCCTCATTTTTGCTCATAAATTCATTGGATAACACATCATCGAACTGGATGCTGATTGGCCCAAGGTATGGCTCAGCAGCAGCCAATCAGCATGCTCGGTTGAAGTGGTGCGCTGCATCTTGTGAGGCGTGTCACTGCCGGGAAAACACCAGCATCACCGCCTTCTTCCCCTTTGCTCTGTGCTTCCCGACAGACCTAGCTTCCGGGAAGTGTGTGTGTGTGTGTGTGTGTGTGTGTGTGTGTGTGTGTGTGTGTACAGTACTGTTTATGCTGTAAATTCCTGCAAATCATAACTCAGGTTTCCTGCTTCTAGTTAGTTCTGGATGCTGAATGATGCTTTCAGAGACCTTCAGAGATGTCAGACATGTTGCCATATCCCAAAAGTACTCAAGGCTTAGGTACTTGATGGAAAAATGATTCACTCCAATTAACAAATTAGACATTAAGTATTCCTGGTAAACACGTGTACACATCAATGCAATGTGGAAATGAAGAGATACTCACTGTTTTGATGATGATGGAAATCTGATGAATTTGTCATAGATGCCTGAGATTGATGCTGTAAAACAACACTTAGAAATCCAAAAATTCAGTCATTTATCTAAAAAAATAGCAATAATATTTAACTACAGTTTATATTTTTAAAGACTGGTTTGAAGAATCTAAATTATAATATAATAACTGTGATATTAAATCCTTTTAAAATACCCCTCAAATAACGTGATATTATGAATTATAATCTCATTATATTATCTCAAGCCTAGGCATTAATCTAATAGAGAAATGTGTTTTCATTCGTAAACTTTGTTTCTAATTTTTTCAATATTGTTCTAAATTAAAAAAAACAACAAGCGACAGTGACAAAGCCCTATACGTGCTTTCATGCTATCTTTTTATAATTTATATAATGCAGCTTTTCAGATAAAAAATAATAAAAAACTGAAATGACAATAATATCAAACAAACAAAAAAAAATCACAGTCCAATTTTAAAGAAATAAAAAAAAGTAAAACTCCAGGAAAATTTAACTGTCACCAACAAAATGTGTACTGTAGGTGCTCCTATTGTCCACCAGTCGGCGCTGTAGGACCACACAAGGGGTCTGATTTTGTCAGGAGTTGTAGCCTAGTAAGTTCAAGGACCAACAGTGTTTATGTGTGTGTGTGTGTGTGTGTTTGCACTCTATTGCACCAGTTGCCGGGCTTTTGCTGAGTCATGTTGAGCGGCTTACTGGAATCAGATTGTTGTCACTTCACACATACACACAAACACACTTATTATTTTCATCCCAGATCTAATGATCAAGTCTTCTGATGTTGTTGACAAAAGCATGCAGCGCTCCTTATTGGATCTTTTCCAGTTTTCCATGGAATAAACTCTGAACTGATACTCCCCAGGGGTTGAACCCTGAATATTTTCTTGACCTATGATGGTGTCACCATCAGCACAAATGATATGTAGGGCAGATGAAAAAAGGCACTGTCAGTCTGTGTCTTGTTATGCAGTAAACAGCTGGACCAAAACTGAGACTGAGAACAAAACTGGAAAAAAATTAAATGGATGTAATTAGATCACATTTCTCTCTCAAGCTTTTTGTTGTCTTCCCAATATTGTCTGCACTCCACAGAGAGACGTGTGAGGGAAACTCTGTACTCGTTCATATTCCTGCTTATAATGGTGTGGAGACAAAAACACAGAAAACACAGAGTCACTGCTAAGACGCCCTCCTAGAAACAAGGTCAACCCCTGATGGGGGCTCCTCTTTGATCCAACATCTTCTCCTCCATATGTAACAGGAGGAGGGAAAATAGTCTGTATATGACAGCCGTGCACCGTGCAGCACCTCCACCTCTTCCTCCTCCTCTTCTTCACTGCAGTATCAATGTTACTCCTACACCCTTACACAGTTGATCACTGTGAATGCACTGTTTGTGGTCACATTATACACAGCAGACACACACACACCTATACACACACACACACACACATACACACAGAGACTGTGTAACAGCTGGTGTGACCTTTGCATGGTGACAGCACAGTGAGTCATCAGCGTTAGATAATGCATCAGCCTGAGGGGTGATGAAGAAGAAGATGAAGATGATGAAAGATATGATAGCATGATAGATGATTATGATAGCAATGATGATGATGGTGATTAAGATGATCAAGATGATTTTGCTAAAAATGATAAAGATGTTGCTAATAATGATGAAGATGACACTGATGCTAAAGACGATGCTGCTAATGATGATGATGACGCTGATGCTAAAGATGTGACGAAGATGATGACGATGACACTGATGCTAGAGATGCTGCTAATGATGAAGATGACAGTGATGCTAAAGATGATAATGAAGATGATGAAGATGATGCAGATGACACTGATGCTAAAGATGATGATGAAGATGATGAAGATGACACTATTGCTAAAGATGATACAGCTAATGATGAGATAACACTGATGCTAAAGTTGATGATGACAATGACACTGATGCTAAAGATGATGCTGCTAATGATGAAGATGACACTGATGCTAAAGATGATACTGCTACTGATGAAGATAACACTGATGCTAAAGCTGATGATGAAGATGACACTGATACTAAAGATGATCATGAAGATGATGAAGATGATGAAGATGACACTGATGCTAAAGATGATGCTGCTAACGATGAAGATGACACCGATGCTAAAGCAGATGATGAAGATGATGCCTGTGATTGGAGCATTTCCGGACCAATCCCTTGCTCCTCCATGTCCAAGGTCCCTTATGGAGACATTAACCTCAAACCCTGACCAAGAACTTTGTAAATAACTTGGTGACACAAACTAGCTGGCTTCTCGAGTCCCGGTGCGTCTGAACTGGAACAGCAGCTTCCTTCCTGTGTTCTTGCCTCCTTTTCTGTACTGTCAATTGAAGCTATGTCAGCTCATCTTTCACCCATTTCTTTAGTTCGATGTACTTCTGATCACCAACAGAATCAAAGCTGACCACTGAGGTGCATTCCAGCCCACCTAACTCAGGTAGTCCATCAATGATCCTGACCACCACCTGTGCAAAATGACATCATGTATGCATCATAAGAATATTATTCATCACATCTATTGCTCCAGCAATACCTTCGAGCATTTTCTTCCACAATGCTTTTTCGAGTGTCCACTTAAGACCTAACAGTAGTCTACGCTATCTGAACCCCCCCTATTAAATATCAGGAATTTTGATTTGGCAAAACAAAACTGAAAACACTTGAGCACCAGGCATTACGCCATCCGTCTTAATGCCTTTATTCAAGTCACTGGGATCGATGCCTAACTTTTCCATCGCGCGTTGTGGCTGCGATTGAACTCACCCACTTTGTTGGCCGCTCCACTTTAGTGATGAGGCCATCTCTAATGTGGCAGGTTTCAGTTTGTGGTTGGAGTCGGAGCAAAGCACTTTATTAGAGTGTTTTAGCTCACCTTTGTGTATAAGTGACCGCTAACAGTCTAATGTCAGTGTATTGCACTTCTTCTTCTTCTTCTTCGCTGCATTACTTGCCATCTTGCCAGGCATCAGTCTGTGTCAGATTTATATTTAAACTCTCATGGTCTACAAGCTCTGGAATCCTTCTAATTCCTTAAACAAGTTTGAATGGTCGCAAAAATTTGGATTGGGGTACACACACACACAATACACAAGTGCACTACAGCAGCGGCCACAGAACTTGAGGTTCATACGTTTTCACACAGCAATACATTACAGTGGGCTGTGGTGGGTTTTTTGCCAGACACCCAAAACATTTTTTCTCTCTTCTATTTCTGATCGGTGGCCTACATCATTATTAGCACAAACATTGCACGGCTGGTTGGATGTCTCTTTTGAAGAGCATTTTTGACATCAAAAAGGTTAGCGCTGATGATGCTAAAGCCACGGGCAGAACTCATTAAGAAGTTGTTGTTGGTGAGAGGAGCTCGAAATGACTTGTTTCCCGTGACGGCCCAGGATTCCTCTACACCACATTCCTTTGATTAAACCGTCACATTCATTAGTGTCAGAGTGGGGATTGGGTGTGTCGGGGCAGCTGGAATCCCACAGACAAATATCATATTTTTGGCACAGTTGAAGTTCTAGATGGTCGGTTTGAAGACGTGAATCACTGTGAAAGAATCTTACTTATGGCTTTGATGGAGGTTAGAAAAACGCAAAGGCAAAACAAATAAATCGTTTGTTTTCCGTCTGTGGGAGCGTATTTCACATTTGATCACATGTTCAAACACATACGAGGTCATGCAGTTCTGTGCACATAACGTGAGTGCAGGTTACTCCATGAGGATTCATTAGGAGGTGGTGTCTTGTTATTGTTCTGGAATTTACCTATCTTTATATCCACCGAAGGCTCAGTTTGGAGAGCTCACATAATTTCAATGTGTGTGTGTGTGTGTTTGTGGGCGACGGATGTTAAGAAAATTCTATTGTTACCCATCTTTACCTGTATGTGTTCGAAGATGGGAAGAAACGGTAGTGCCCATGCAGACAAGACGAGAACATGCAAACTCCACACGGAAGGGACCAGGATCAGCGGGACTCAGACCCACGACCTTCTGGCTGTGACAGCGCTAACCACTCATCTAATACATGGTATTGTACAGAAACCCTTTGGTCAGTTCTTCAGATTTGAGGTTAAATGAGCTCAAGGAACAGCGGTATTGAAGAATTTCCATCCACGTCCTCCATGAGTTTCCCTTTGGAGCAATAGACAAACCCTTGATTATTTCTGAGCTAAGCTAACAAGCACAGTTCAGTATGTTTTAGGCAGCCCGTGACTGTGCTTTGTGAACCTAAAAACATGTGACATCTCTTCTGATGCCTGATCGGGCCCTGTGGCCATGTCAGTGGAAATAAGAAACAGCACCAAAGGAAACTGGTGAAAACTGAAATTATATAAAGGCCATGCTAATTTTTACATCATGCAGTTCAATTGTCGTCTCATCATCTTGTCTATTGAAAGCAAACTTCACTGGTGGCAAATGTTGATGAGTACTCTAAATGTCCCACACAGATCAACAGCGTTAATCTTAGTGTGCCTGGTCTTCCCTACATACGCTCTTTCACTTTGCCACTGTTTGCACTATATTTAATGTCATGCACAACGCTCTCTAAAATATATGTTACTGATTGTGACAAACATCCAATAAATCCCTTAATCCCTTAAGTTGACGGACAAACAGCAGCAGCAGCAGCGTGTCTCTGTCCATGTAAGGACACAAAGCTGCTGCTTGCATTACTGGAATTTGGTGTGTCTTCCAGGACATGCTCTGCATTGTTAGGATGCTGCTGTGGGAGGAAATGACATGAAAACAAAGGACAGCAGACGGATTGGAGAGCTTCATCTCTTACAGGAAGCACACGGCCTTTCACTGCACGGCTGCTGTACAGTCTCATCTCACACGCCACGGACTACAGATAACAGAAATAAAATCTGTCATGGGGTGAAGCCAAAAAGACTTCATGAGATGATGTGAAACTATCATTAACCCCCCACTAAACGCAAATCCTAACAAAGCCCTGAAAGAGATAATGATTAGCTTGTCTTCTTGTCTAATTTAAACACTAATTATATGTGGAATTTTCGTTGTTATTTAAAGCTTTTTGACGTTTCAGTTCTCCTACACCTCTCCCTATAGGATGGTAGGATTGTAGCAGGGCCGCACCTCGTCCATTAAGCGTCTGGTTGTCTGCTGTTGTGTGGTACAAAATTTACAACAATGCGTCAGTAATGTAACAATAGTGTTAATAAGTAACGTCAGAGAAGAAGAATGAAGCGAAATGATCACGGTGCATATTTAGCGAGGAGTGAATAACATTTTATGAATTCCTCTGTGGAGCTGCCGTGTCTGCAGGGCGTCAGTGAACATTTAACCTGACACGGCAGGAATAAAATCACATCACGCCGTTCAGATGTTTTCCAAGGACTGACTGTTTGTGTGGTCATCCAAACGTTCCACTTCTGACAGACCAAAACCCTCTGAGGACGGACCCGGTGACCGTTTGATCCCGGCTGTGGTTCAGCGAGCTCAGACTGGACTCTGTCACCTGGACGGGCTGCCGACGAAGGAATGAAGCAGGAATGTTGTTTCCTCACTGCCTGAAATAACTTTCCACTGTCTGGGAAGGAATGAATGGAAGCGGCGGCAGCAGCAGCAGCAGCTCAGAGAGGCGGTTCGTTACGGGAAACATGTTCACAAACAGCTCGGATATCTGGAAGACTTCATGTAATTATTGGTTCAGTTTGTTTCACAGCAGGGTTAACTCAAAAGTGATTTCAGTGCACCACATACACATGATTTGAAGTGAGATGCCCAAAGACATTCGGTCTGGCCTTATTCCCTGCAGCCAACGAGACCACTGGGCAGCTTTGGTAACTTTTTTACTATTAGGTATTAACCAGCAAAACACACAGCACATATGTACTTCCTGTAACCTCTCAGGCTAGGTGCCATGCCTGGTTTTCCCCATGTCAGCTGACGGTCATTACGCCGATTTGGCATCCAAAACTGACCCAGAACTATGACGATTCGTTCCAGTCCCTGTTTGGATTTGACTGCTGTGGATTTAACCCAACCTGACCTGGCCAAACTGTCCAGAACAGAGTGCAGCAAAGCTCCAGATCTATTGCCTAATGCCGTGACTGAGGGCAATGGCAGAAGGAATTATGGGAGAACAAGTCTTTGTGTGAGACAACAGTGCACTTCAATTTACAATTGACTGACAAAACCTTCACGAGGAACCTATCTTGACATGTCTGCAGGATGGTTACTAAAACTGAAGGTTGGTTTTTTTTTAATCCATCCCGATGACCCATTGAGGACTGACTTCCCAGGGGTGGGTGGTGGTTGGATGCAGTATATGCATGCAGTAGATATATATGTATATGTATATATATATCTCTCTTGCCGACCACATCACACTCAGTTACAAACCACTCCAGTACGCATTGTAGATCACAGTGTGATACTGACAAAAGGACGCCATCTGCAAATAGCAGCGATGATCCCCTTATGTGAAACTGTACGCTCTCCTAAACCCGGCTATGCCTTGATATCCTGTACGTGAAAACCACGAACAGGAGAGCAGATTAGGCAAAACATCATCTGAGTCAATCACCTTGACTCAATGCCAAGAATACACACAGCTCTCACTTTGAGCATACGAGGACCGAACGGCTCTCCTGTTCGTCCTGATTCTGGGATTGTATGATGGATGGGACTCTCCTTCCCTGGAAATGCTGAGTAATGTGATTTCCTGATAACTGGAACACACTCTCTGGCCTGATATAGCAGGGCTGTGTCAACCTGCTCCTGCCCTTTGTGAATCATATAATGGAGACACTTCTTTGGAGTTTTTTCATAAAACATTGGGGTCATAGATGAGAAGATGTTGTGTTAGATCTTAGTATCTCTCGTCTGCTACATTTCAGTATGTGGAGGATTGCTATAAGGGCGAAATAATCTGAATATGCACATAAATACATACACACGCACACACACACGCACACACACGCACACACGCACACATTGTAACTGTATGTCAGGAATGTGCACTTCAGTTAGTGATGAACTTTTCTCCTCTCCCTCTCTCTTCCTCTTTCGATTATTACAGGGTCAGCCACTTTGTTTTGACACAGTTGAGGTGGAAATGTTTTTCTGTGATAACTGGAATCAACGTAAGTAAGGAGCGTGTGTGTGTGTGTGTGTGTGTGTATGTGTGTAACTGTGTGGGATAGGGGGGTGGAGGGTTTCTGTTTTCTGACCGTTAAGAAATGATTCTAGTGAACTGTCTGATAAGGATTTAGTACAGAAGTTCAATAATAAGCAGCAGACTTTCTCTCTCTCGCTCTCTCTCTCTCTCTATCTCTCTTTCTCTTGGTCTTGGTCTTGCTTTCCCACTCTCATGCTTCCACAACTTTCCTTGTACCCCTTTTCTCAATCCCCTCTCTCTCTCTCTCTTTTCTTGCTCACTACATATCCATCCATGCAATGGATCAAAATCTCGATTACATCTCAATATGAGGATCTGTTTCAATATCTGGATCAGAATCCTAATCTGGATATGGACACCATTTCGTCTGCTGTTCCATCATAGGCTTCACATGCATGAATGTTTTAGGACATGTTCACACACACACGGTTTGGTCCAGTGAGTCCCACATCTCCGCTAAATGTCATGGAAATCCATCTTTAACCGTTGGGGCACAGGAACAGGAAATCACAACAATGCACGTAAACAGACGTTTTATGTCTCGCAAGCTAAACGGGGCTGACCCAGTCTAACCTTGTCCTGCCTCATTAACCCTTAAACTGTCCTCCTCATGGCTGCTATCAGCTACAACAACAGTGGCCCTTCCCAAGACCCCAATACGCACACACTCACACACACACACACACACTCATTCCCATTAGCTTATTGCTAATTCAGCAGGATGTGTGCATATTTGGGGAGGCGGGGTCAGACAGGAGGAGGACGGCTAATGATGATGATGGGAGGAGGAGGAGGTCAGGGCTCTGCAGGAGGTCACGGCAGGGAGCGCAGTGTGGGAAAAGAACACGTGTACACACACACACTCCCAGGCTCTGTCCTCAGAGGTGTGAAGTCTGGTATTGTGGGATTGCATTCAGGTGCTGTTGATTGTAGCTGAAAAATTTGACACCTTGGCTAAGTAATTTATGTGTGAGAAAACAGTAAAACAGGCAGTAAATCAACTTTTTCCCTGTAGTCTATGATGCAACGGCTACTGA
This sequence comes from Brotula barbata, assembly GCA_900303265.1. Taxonomy (NCBI): domain Eukaryota; kingdom Metazoa; phylum Chordata; class Actinopteri; order Ophidiiformes; family Ophidiidae; genus Brotula; species Brotula barbata. The sequence goes on along the minus strand of OMNV01009349.1, from coordinate 24,887 downwards.
AAGAAAGAAAGGTAAGGGGACTTTATTTCTCCCTGAAGAGAAATTAATTCTCTGTATTCTTACCCATCCTCAATGAGGAGCAGTGGGCAACCAACACACACACGCACACACACACACACACACACACAACAGCACCCAGGGACCAAATCCAGATTTTCTACCTTGCCTTGGTCAGGGACAATGGCAGGAGTGGTTAACCTAACACACACATGTTTTTGTGGGTGTGGGGGAAAGCAGAGCACCTGGAGGAAACCTAAGCAGACACAGGGAGAACATGCAAACTCCACACAGGAAGGCCTTGGGATTCGAACACGCCACTACTCCACTGTGCCGCTGATGTACTGTAGACGTTTAGCTTTTTCGTGGGACTTCAGATCTCAACATAGCAAAATGCTACAGAACCTGAGCGAGGACCATGTATCCTCTTAGTGTTATTTTACCTGATAAGAAGATCACTTTGCTCCATTGAGAGCTTGAGAAAAACACACTTTCTCACAGAAAATGATTCGACTTGAGGAAAGAAGTGTCACTTTCACAAGGTCAAGAAAGTTGTTACTTTGGCAATATGATACAAAAATGTTATTGGGAGTAACGTGAACCTTTGTCACATAAGCAGTGCAGCAGTGGTGACTGTATCCATTAATCTGTCCGGTATGTGTGTGTGAGTTAAGGTGTGAAGCTGCAGGGAGACTGTGTGAGAACTTTGTCCTAAGCTTGCTCCTGGTCAGCAGGAGGGTTAAACATCACACCGGCTCGTTTTCCTTCAGCGCCTCGCTTTACAGTCTTTC
>OMNV01009349.1:0-10895 GCA_900303265.1 Brotula barbata | reverse complement strand
CCCCCCCCCCCCCCCGGGGGGGGGGGGGGGGGGGAATCTAATTTATGTATCTACGATCTCATTCTTTCGAACAATACCAGTTCACAATCATTGCTGACGGTTCAAGTGAGGATAGGAAAACAACACGGGCTCCAGAGGACGCTGGCACACTCATTTTGTTTGTTTTATCCATGTGTGAATTTCGTGATGCGTGTGTCTCGGAATTTGGTGTTTCCCTGAAGAGGAAGTAGCTCTCTAATGTCCATGACCATCACACATTTCCTGTTACTAAGAGAGTCAGCAGGCTAATCACACACACACACTCACACACACCCAATTGGTCAGGTGATGGTGCACGGGGGATAACTGTTGTCACGCACATGATGGCTACCATGCTGCCACTGTGTGTGCGAGTGTGTGTTGACTGGAGGGGGAGGAGAGTGGTGGTACCTACCCAAATTACTTTCAGGGAAAAATCCAGCCTCAGTTTTCTCCAGAGAGCAGAGCGCTCATTTATGGCGCCAATGCTTTCCTTTCCACCCCCTTCCTTTATTTTTGCACAGTAGGGGATTGTCTTTCTCTCTCCCGTGTGTGTGTGTGTGTGTGTGAGCTCATGTGCTACATTTTCGTGACTGGATGAGCAGTGTCATGGTTAAATCAGTTCCAAGCATGTGGATGAAACAGTGCTTATTTACTGATCTCCAAAGTGCTTTAAGTTTAGCGTTTTTGTAAACGGGTTAGGATAAAACATTGGATACCACCGTGAGCATGGTCAACACACAGAGCTACATGAACACACCCGCCATCATTATCATCAAAAGTACCAAACAACCGCTAATAGACAAAAAAGCTGATGTTAGACAGCAAAATATCTGCAGCAAACACTGAAATTCTACTGAAAGAAGAACCAGCTGAGTTAATATCGGCAGTTTTGGCATAAAATCTTGGAAATTTTGGCAAAGTTCACTGCGAAAGGGTAGCATGATGCTTTTCTGATCTGGTGATATGGACACCATCATAAAATCATAAAATCCTCCAATGAAATCCACCACATTTCATTCAGTCAAGCTTGCTGGGTAGCTAATGCTAACTCTAACAAACATTAGCATCAGCTAGCCAGCTAACCTGGATCTGCACTCCAGTTTTTTACCAGCAGCTGCAAATTGGAAATCATGGCTAACTTGGCTAAACAGCGCTCGTTTGAATCTGAGCAGAGATGGAACAGCACCATTTTGTGTCTTTGTTATTGTTTTAATAGTGATAATTATAAGTCCCTCTGCAGCGCTTCCATGAAAAAGCTACCCCAACTGAAAAATATAGATATGCTGCTGTCATCAAACACACATTTAGTCTCTTCTAGTTCATTGTCATAACTTTCCTTCTCTCCTGCACACACGCTGCTGTGTTTAACATTCAGAGAAGGTTGCGTAATCCTTTCAACATGCAAAACATCTCTCATCTCTCATCTCTCCTGGAAAATAAGATTTATTGGAAAGTTCCACCGCTGTTTTCCCCGCCCACCCTCCTCATGCCGCTCTGCTTATCAGTGATTGATTAGCTGCTGGGAGACAAACAGCAGTTCAGGTGTTCAGAGGCACGCTTATCAGCCGATCAGATGGAGTGATGCTGTATGTCATCGTTCAGATAAACACAATCTGTTCTTACGCACAGGTTCTGCATGATCAGACTTTAACAGACCGCCGTGAGCTTCTCTTAGGAAATGAGTTTAATATTGATCCAGACAGAGCAGCAGACAACTGAGGACTGAGATAAATGTTAGCAAACTTTGTTAACATTTTACCCTTTTACTGTGAAAAGTCCACACCCCACCCCCACCAACTTACTATGAATCGCAGTTTTGTCTTTTTTGTTATAATCTTTTGAGTTAATTGTGCAGGCCTAATTTAAAGCAAATCTATATCGCCTTGTGTGCAGCAGTGCATACACACACACACACACACACACACACATATACATTCAGGCATGCATGTGACCTGCATACATGCATGTGGACGAATGCACACAAATGAACACACACACATACACAAGGGTCTGACTGTCAAGCAAAAGGAGTTGTCTCTCAGCCCCTCCCAGGGGTTTTTCCTAGAAAACCCTCCCCACCTACACACACACACACACACACACACACACACAACGCCAACCATGAGCTGAATGCATGGGCTTTGTCCCACCTTCACTCGGCCCACCCAGGAACCAGATCTCTGTCTGTGCACTTCTAGGAATTAAACCTGCCCTCTGAACTGCAAAGGTGTGTGTGTTTGTATGTATGTGTGTGTGTGTGTGTGTATGTGTGAGCTCACATTCGAAGAATGCTGTGGCCCACATTTTTTGAAGAAAACTCCCTGCCTCTGCTGTTAAGTTAAGTTAAGTTAAGTTTAGTTTAGTTTAGTTAAGTTTGTATGGTAGTTTGAAGCTCTACGTTAATGCTTTAATGCTTGTTTACATACAAAACTTAATAAGAAACCGGTAATGCATGAAAAAGAATGCAAGGTCAAATGTAACAATTTACAAAAATAAAACAAATAAAACCTCCTCATTTGATATATTTTGCAACTAAACATGTTGTATTTTCCATTGTAACTTTTGTGCAACTCATTGGCACTCAAAAAAAAGTCAAGTTTGAATGTCAAATTTCAGTGTTTGCACAAATGGCAGGGCAAGTTTACTTATATAGCAACATTTAGACACAAAGGCCGTTCAAATATTCAATTCTACATTCATGTAATTGTCAGCTGAGGTAAGAAAAATAGTTTTTAAGTTTGCTAACCCCTCAACTTTCAGTGTGAGCTGACATTGCCTGAATTAAGTTACTGTCATTGCAGCTTTACACGACAGTATTTGTTCTTTGCATTTAACGCATAACTACGAAAAGTAGTGCACTGCCAGGAGCCGTGCTCAAGGTCAACTTCAGGAGAAATTCATTTCCCCCGCATGTTTTTGTGAAGGCGACACGCCAAAGAATGCAGGGTAAATGTACACAAACACGTGGAGAACATGCAAAATCCACAAAGAAGTGGCAGGACTGAAACCCTGGTCCTTCTTGCTGTGAGGCAACGGTGCTAACGGCTGTCACACCGCGCCACCAATGAGTGAAACTTTTGGTAATTCAAATCGACTCTACAGGACCTGGAACAGAATAATCATCATAATATTTTCACTATAAACCATCAATTTCATCATAATTTTTCAAAATTATGCTCAGGTCCTGTGCATGCATGTTTGACTGTTATCATGATCGTTGTCTCTTTGTGCTTTTTATTGTGTTTTTATAGTCAGGTGAAAAATAAATTAAATAAAAAGTATCACCAGTTCCACACAGGATGCAAACAAACAAACAAACAAACAAACAAACAAACAAACAAACAAACAAAATATATATATATATTATATATATTATATCATGAATTGACCCCAACCTGCAACCATTTTTGTTTTATTTTGAAAAGCGTGAAATAATCTTCATCACAGCCGGTTACAGGCATCCAAAAACTAAGACTGTGCCTGGAAAACGTGGACATCTGCTCATCTCACTTACCAGCCACCTGACATGAGATATTTCCACAGATTCTGACTGAAAACAATATAACATAATGCTGCCTATTTGTACACTTCACAGCAGCTAGTCTGTTTTTATTCCATGCACGGTCTGGTAGTGCACAGTGGGTGTATCGTATATTAACAGCGTTTCCCACGTCCTTGCAGTAGTTGTTCCTCCTCAATGGTCATATCTGTGGCGATCACGTGGGGCGGTAAGTAAGCGTGGTTCGCTTGATGTTCGCTAAATGTCAGCACATTGGAGGCGGGCACACGCACGTGAAATGCTGAAATTGAAACTGGATGAGTGATTTTGTGCATCAGAGTGACATTGTGCTGTAGGTGTACCGTCCCTCAGTCATTCTTGCTGTTACATTGTCTCCCACATGGTTTTCCACTCCCCCCCCCCTTACAGGTTCATGTTTTTTGTGGAGTACTTCCTTGTCTTCCTATAGAACCATAGGGTGGCTCAGTGTGTTGTGTGGGCCTGTAAAGCCCTTTGAGGCTTTGTGAGTAATGTTGGGCCACAAATAAATTTAACTGAGGGATAAGCGGTATAGATAATGGATGACGGCTTTAAATTCTGCGGTCCGCTTAGACAATGTAAACAGTATTATTATAACTATTATAGCCTGTGTGTATTTAGTCATCATAACAGTCCTGATTTATCTGCCTGGTGAGTAAATAGAGCAGGAGAAACCAGAGCTCTGGGGGGTGTGTGTGCGTGTGTTTGTGTTACATAAGTTCAGGTCTCAGGTCTTCCCATACATGGTGTGAATGGCTGATGTAGTTTACTGTTAGATAACTGGATATTATTTCCTCTCTCAGCTGATAGTGTTCAAGGACACAAACACACACAGACACACTCAATGTGGAATTCCCAGGTCATTATGGTGAAAGCGGTTCTTTTAGTGTTTTCAAGCAGTGTAATGTGTCACAGAGATAATAGGATGCTTCAGTATTAAATCAGATTACAAGCAGGAAATCTATAAGGATGTAGATTTGACCGGAATATTCCTTTGTCTGTTAGAAGAATGCTATTTTGCACGATTGCAGGACGTTTTAATTTAATGATGTGTTGTTGGCAAAAAAATAAAAAATTGGGCTAAATTTGGCAGGTAGCACTGAAAAGTCATGAAAATTATTGGAATGATTGACAGTTTTGTGTCTTTTTTCCTTTCACAAATGACATCAAATGTTATTGGAAGTAATAACAGCAGGATGGTGAAGAACCACTCCCATAATTCCGCGCAGAATGTAAAAGTCTCAGTCAGGTGAGGTCATTCTATCTCTGTTATGTTAACGACGTGTGGAAAGATGAAGCATGAACATACACAGACATGTGTGAAATGTGATGGAAAACTGGGGCTACATCTAGAAGTTTAAAAAACAACTCAAGGATTATGAAAAACATTTCAGGTTATATTTTCACTAACTGCACTTCAAGTACATTTAACAAGAACACACACACACACACAGACAGTCCTTAAACTGACATTTGCATGACACAGAAAGACAGACAGACAAGGATCATCTCAATTACCTCTGCCCCAGACACACACACACACACGCAGCAGCTTTACTTTCACTCCTGATTCCAGATGTTGTTGATGATGTCATCGTCTGAAAGCTTTCTCCTCAATGACTCATCCCCGGCCGCCACACACACACAGATGGTGAAAATAACATCAGTCACTACTGTATTGTACTGTACTGTAGAGCAGCAGCCTCAATATCACTCAGTACATTTATATCTAAATTTACTCCGAGTTACAGACTCATCTTATGTCATTGTAAATGTAAACAATGTATGAAATAATGTACTACAATGACGCTGCTTACGTAAGTCGATGTGGCGCATGGGCCTGTCCAGGAAGATTGTACAGTGTAGACAGATACATACTGTATATGTTCAGAGTGTCATTTAAAAATGGGTCACTTAGCAGGCAAATGGGAGCGTAAGAACAATAACAAATGTATAAAAAAACCCCAAAAAAGTATTTGTATTGGAAGTTCAAAATGTATAAAGAATTGTCAATTGCTGTATATGTGATGTTCGTGCGGTTTTTAGCATTAGCAGCCCCTTAATAATTGATTGCACTACATAGAAAGGGAATGAAAACTTTCTCTAAAACTTTCTAGAAAGGCTGTAATCCACTTAACGTTTACTTTTTTAAGCTGTGGCATTTTTGATTTCCCTTAAAATTTTAATTAGTTTAGATGCGCTGCATATCGTTTTAGACAGATTTCCCCAGAATGCATCCTGACATATTTGGCATCCATCCAATATCCACTCATCCTCTCTAAATGTCAAATTAAAGTGTGAGATTTAAAACAATGTTTGGTTTCAAAGTCGGAGTTGGTGAAGATGAAACGGATTTTAAAATGTCTAATTTGTGTTTCACACTGTGATAACTGAAGTGATAGTTTTTTCTCCGTCTGGTCAGACTGAAAGGCCTTTGTGTGGCATCTCATGCTGGTTCAGGTCAGTCTGAGAGGTGAAACCACAAAGAAAAGCAACGTGAAAAACAACTTAGTCACTGTAAATATGAAAAAAGGACAACAAAACCAATAAATTACCAGGAACAAAAGCTGCGTGACCCAGACGGTCCTGACAGAAAAATAAAGTCATGAGCCGAGGCCTCTTTGACTCACTGCAGCACCAACCTCAGCAACGTGCACAATCACTCTCTGTTCGCTTTGTTCCATCGCTCTGATGATGTAAAATGGTCACCAGTCATGTGTGTCGGCGTTTTAAGTTCACATGACGACCCCTCTGAGTCGCTGTGTGTTGCTGTTGTTGCCACCAACAGTCGCTCCCTGTGTAGCTCCTGAATAAAGCATTTCTGTCTGACAGGATGGAACACGATCCCTGCCGAGCGGCCCCAGAAACGCCCCCACAATGCCGCCTTTATCCCGCCGTCGTGTGGCCAGAACCGCTCGCGGGCGCTGACCTGTAAAATTTACTGCTCTCAGCTCTATTATTAGCTCATACTCGTGCCACTGAGCTGCTCTGGGGTCAGCGCTGATGAGATCCCGCTTAGAGGTGTTCCCCTCGCAAAGCAAACAAACGTCGGTCGCCGCGATGGAGGGAGTCCCGTTGCCTGGTAACGCCGTCCCAAGCAAGGTCAAGGATATCAACGGTTTCACAACAACAACAGAGCTGCTGCTCAATAATACAGCGTGTCGTTGTGTTATCTGAGAGCAGAAACGAACACAGAAACAACACGTGGGGCCTCCTCCAAACACACTTTTATCCTGCAGACACAAATATTTCTGGTCCGCCCGGCAACAGCAGCCCCGTGGGGAAAAAGAAACAATTAGCCGCTGCGGATTTTCCTCTCGCACTGATAGTAAAAGTCAATGTGGAACATGTTGTTTCGTACTGAGTCATGACTCTGTGCTGTGTTAGTGTGTGGACGAAGCGTGTCATGCTGGATACAAACGGAAGGTATCCAGTATTCGGAGGGATTATGGGAAGTCGGTGAGAGTGTAAGCAAAACATGCAGCAGAGGGAATGTGACTGAAATCATCGTTTCCACATGTGACTAAAACAATGGAGGACTGATGACTGTTGCGGCTCCTACGGATTGAGAGGAAAATTGCATTAGGAATGCTTTAACGTGCTACGTGCAAAACATGAGCCAATCACATTCACAGCCAAGAACAAGCACGTCCTGGAAAAACATGGACGCCAGGTCACTGTTCACTGTTTGAGACTACGAGCTCGACCAATCCAGCACACAACTGACCCAAATATGACGTCTCAACCCGAGCAGGCTGAAGCTCTGAAGTGTTTACATCTTCAAGCATCGGTTTCTTTCGGATGTAGTTTCCATCATTGTACATAAGGAGCGAAAAAACAATAAAGTCTATCAAAAATAACTTTATAGCTGTGAACAAATCAAACACAGGATAATATTAATGTTACTCTAATTTGCAAGTCAAGCTGTCAGCAGTGCTTGTGTGCTGAACTGCACTGCCTGTGATGTCACGCTGCAGATTTCCTGTCACACGCAACTCATCAGGGCTGCATGTGACAGTCTGTGTGTCTGCAAGGTGCAATGCCTGCATCAATCAGAGGGACCATAGAGGTTATAACAGAGAAGGGACAACAAAGGTGGAAAGTTTGGAGCTGAAACTCTTTGAGCTTTACGACATTGTCGAGATTAGGATTAATTAGTGTTTCTACATTTTGATTAAGTGGCTGTCAAATGATAGAAAAGCATCTTCACTCTGAACTGAGTGTTTGGCTGAATGTATTATGAAATTGGGGTGTTCCCAAATACATCAAGCGTTTCACAACCAAAATATGAGAGGAGCGACTGCAGATTCAATAAAAATACAGGAAATGGTCATAGCTGGAGGGTTTTACTGGAACTGATTTGAACAGCTGAGAAAAGCAGAAGGAAAATGAACAATTCTCACTGAAAACAGCTCCATCACACAAATAGAAAGAGAGATGGGAAAATTAGCGCTTTTTATCATGATGGATCACAGTGCAAAATGTTAACATCCCTCATGGCGTTAGCGTTGGTAGTAATTATGGCTGCAAGTCATGTGATTGTAGTCCTCAGGCCTGTCACTGTGGGAAAAGCTGTTTCTGCTCTCACGGATCACAAAGAGAAGCGTCAAAATAAGAAATCATGTTGACATTATGCAACCAGCATGTGATTGGTTAGTCACAACGTCACATGCTGCCACTTAGGTCTGATCAATGACTCTCATTGTGTGTTTGTGTGTGTGTGTGTGTCAGTTTGTCCCCTGCAGCTGTTTTGGAGCAGTTATAGATCAGAATCCCGATTTATCCCCTGAGTGTTTCTTTTGTTATAAATAGCAGCAGAGTGGACAGTAGAGCTCCAGCACGATGAGGCACCAAATGCTCACATGTTCATAATAAAACACACACACACACACACACACACACACTCAAAACTACAAAAACAAAAACAGACTGCAAGAAACCAAGCAACAAAGCCGTCAGAGAGCACATACCTCTGCCAAGGCCAATTAAGACTCTGTCTCTCAAGTTTAACAGGTTATTGATTAGACTGATTATATTATTTATGTTGCATTTTTTGTATAGCTACTGAGTAGTAATTGCACTGCTATATGCTTTACTATACAACAGAAGATGAAGCTTTTGTCCGACTTGGTCCAAACATGTAAGATGTAAAATCTTGTGAAAATTTAGCCAAGTAGGAGAAAGAAAGTGGGTCATGAGCATGTCCAAACTGCATGCTGAGTTTCATTGTCAATCTGTTTGTGTGTCCTGCAAAGAGACAACATGAGCGCAGTAAAGGTAAAACAACAACAACAACAACAACACCTCTAAATCTCAAATCAGTACATTAAGTCACCCATGATAACTGTTGCACAGAGCTACTTGTTATTTTCAATTTTTAAAGTGATATTGTAATGATGTTTCAAAATCCACGTCATTACTCTAAAACAGGTCCAAAACTGACACAATTCACAAATGTGATGTTTGACATGCCGACAATCTTTCGAGTTTAATCACGTAAAGATGCCACACATGATAGACCTCTGACAAGTGTTTTGCTTTTTTTTTTCCTCTGTCAACCACATCCTCTTAATAATCCCCCTTGAGTTAGACCATCTACAATTTAGATGTGGGTCACAAAGAACAAAGTCAGTATGTTTACCAAGCATTGTACAGGAGATAAGAGATACGTAATCAGTACTAAAATGTAAATGTGCAATCTGTAAAAATTGCGGAGATGAATTTGGATGGACTATAATGACAGAGGTGGTCTGATTATAATCATACCGCTCTCCCGTGTGACAGTAATCATGTCTGAGTAGAGCTAGGTGATGCAGACAGTGCAACAATTACAACTCTTAGAATTCTGGAGCTACTTTTACTTTTGAGAGAGTCTTTCCACATTCTTTTGCTTTACCATGATACCATTAATCATTTTTCTGCTCGTAGTTACAATAATTTCCCCTTAACTGCGATGGATGGATGCGATGGATATCTCTTTGGTTTCCCCTGCAGAGATCACGCCCATACGCTGATGACACAGTGCCGATTGTATCTACGGTCTGTGGCTGCACACTAACAGCTTCAATTTAAACTCCACACTGTACCACATGTGGAGCTGAAAGGCCACACACACACAAAACTACAGTTGTTAGCCGAGGAGGTGTTAGCTTAAGGGCTAACGGATATTTTAGTGTGTGAGTAATAAGTGTAAACAGTGATAACCTTTACTTTAGCTGCACACACACACACACACACAGAGAGAGAGGAGAGTTTATGTGTTCACTGTGTTAAAACACAGAATTATTTGTGTTGTTAGCCTCATGCTAACAAAAGGATAATGAAAAGCAACTGCGTGTGTAACCTCCTACAAACTGAAAACAGAAAGTTAAGCAGGAGCATCTTCTTAAATTGATCTTTAATGAGATTAAATAAGATTTAATGAGCTTTAAAGAGTGGTGCAATTGACTCAGAGTCTCTGGATGAGGATTAAGATGAGTGTTCAGACAGCGTCCCCAAACAGCCTCACTGTGCCTGTGTGCGTGTGTGTGTGTGTGTGTGTGTGTGTATGTGTGAGACACTCAGACATCTGTTGCGTTGCTCTCAGCGTCATTTTTTGGTCAAGTGCTCTGATGAGTGTGGACGGTTTGTGAGTTTTGGGGATTATGGTTGTTAACTCTTTCAGCTGTGTGTCAGCTGCAGTGACGTGACCAGAACTCCACTCACACAGCTGCTACATGTTTGTACCACACACAGCTTAGCTGCACATTCACTTCAAAATGGATCTTACTGATTTTGTTTCATTTCTGGATTGGAAATTGTTAGGCAGAGTAAAAAGGGACGTTTTTTGGGATATATTTTTTGTCAGTTAAAAGTGATGATCTTCGGTAATCCTTATTTATGTTTTTTGTTCAATTTAGGACTGATTTTACATGGTGTTTTTTTCTTGCTGACTGAACAGTATATATATACTACATATATATATACAGTATATATATATATATATAGTATATATATGTAGTATATATGTACTGTAGAGATGGCCTTTGCCAATCGTGGGGGTTAGCGGCAGGGAGTTGCAAATAATATACAGTGTAAGAACTTTGCCATCTTTCTCTCTCTCTCTCTCTCTTTCTCTCTCTCCCTCCCTCTCTCTTTATATAAAAAGTCTTGCCCCCCCCTTATCATGTTTGGTGTTCTTTTTCCCAGCAGTCATTCTGGCAGTAAACAGTGATGAAAGTAGGACAAATACAGATGTAAGCAATGACAGTAATTAAGGTTCCATTCCATTTAGGTTGAAGAGAGCCTGGTTCCTGCTGTTGATCAAGTGTAAAGGGAGGTCACACTAAATACTTTT
>OMNV01009347.1:71846-87024 GCA_900303265.1 Brotula barbata | reverse complement strand
ATTGGTGAAACAGAAAGGCAATCTAAGGCCACGATATGATTTGTGAAGCTGTATTATTGAGAAGTAAAATCACATTGATGCATGCATAAATGGAAACTAAAGAAACTTCTGTGACGGTATAATCAATTAAACACACACGCTCACACAAACACACACACACACACGCACACAGGATCGTGCTCTGCAAATAGAGAGGAAAGTATGGTTTTACAGCCATCTTTCTCTTTGGTACATCATGTCATAAAAGCAGCAGTGCTCCGATTTGCTATATTGAAAATGTCAGCAGCAGCAGATGCTGTGCTAATAGCCACTGGATGCTGCACTGGAATCTGGCAGCTGGTAACCATGACACTAACTACCACCAGGGAGAAACACCATGCCTATCCACAACCCTGTTGCAGTCAAGTAGCAGCACACAACACTTCATCTCAGTTTTTCAGGGCAATGAACATAAGCTTCCATTTATACCCAGTGAGAGTTACAAAAAGGCATTTCTGCGTTTGGCTTTTGTGTGTGGAGAACAGAACGGATGTGCCGATATTCAACAGAATCCGGTGCAATCCGATAGAGAAATGAAACAGCCCTGCTATAACTCCTGTCTTTATGAAGCTCAGAGATTCTCTGGGAGGTATTGATTCGACTTCACGGTCGTTTGGGGACCGTGTTATATTTGATCGACTTTTACTGACATAAAGGTGGAAAAGAAGATGATAAAAACCTCAGAAATAACTGGAGTAAAGTCCACACGTCTACAGGCAGGATCAAGAAAAATAAATCTTCTTCATTATTAGGCTTTTGCATTGGGTTGCTGTTGACAAAATGTATGACATCATAGATGAGGTGCAGCCAATCACAAGCCGGGTTCCAAAGATGGAAAGTTTTGAGGAGAAACGCTGGAGTATGTGAACAATGATGCTGATGGTGGCCCTAAAAAGCATCAGGAGGAGACCTCGAATTTTGTTTGTCATTCACTTAAGTACATTTCTCTGAAACTGCCGAATGCAACCTGAATCCATAAACACTGTGAATCCATTAGCAGCAACAAAAAAACAGATAAAAGTGAAAGTGCGGAACAAACACACCACCACATCACTCCTGTCGCTTTCTGACACCCCGCCAAGAGCTGTCACTCAGAACACCCTGCCCCCTCCCCTGCTCATCCCCACCTTTCTCCATGTGTCCGTCAAACGGGAAGAGCGCCTATCCCCCCTCCATCTGTTATCATCTCCTCTTCTCCGTGACTGCTGGGGGGTCGGTGGGGGCCGTCCGCAGGCTGGTCATCCCGTTAGAGGCCTATTAATAGTCCCCGGGCTCTCTGCTGGGGCCTACTGGAGAGAAATCCATATCAATACCTGTCTGTTATGCCTCCTACTGCTCGACACAGCCGGCCTACCTGCACGGCACAGACAGCTCTGCATGGGCCTCCTGTCGAGACACAGAGAGACTTTAAACTGGAGTGCGGATCTCCTGTCACTCCTCCTGTTGCACTGATGGACCCAAATGGACAATGCAGACTTTGAAAAGGCACACTTCCTAGTCCTGTTGGTGTCTCTGTGTCACATCTGGCCCACAGAGATTACAGCATGCTGCTTCCTCCGACTACCTGAGAGGACACAGAAGATGAAGGTGAGCACCAGAAAAAAGACATATGTGGGGAGAAACAGTGACATCCATAAAGAAATGTGTATAAACAAACATTTAATCATGTGCAAAAATTAGATAAATTCATTCTGTTGCCTTTATAATTTACTTTCCATATTTAAATAGCTTTTCTATGTGTTAAAGTGAATGAATACTGTAGCTACAACCAAACATCGCCCACAGAACAACAGTTTAGGGTTATTTTAAAGGACTGTGGAAATTTTCACATTAGTAACCCATTGAGTATAAAAGAAAAGGCGAAAACTCTCACGTGTATTAATGAGACGCATGTGTGACCGTCATCAGTTTCAGGTTCTGTATATGCATTCCTGAGCAGTCGTGCACCTATCAGCTTTGATTTGACATTAAAATCACAAGTAATTTAACGTTAAAGCCAAATCAACCAGACCAATCATGGCCTTCCTCAAATCTCATCCGTCATACAAGTAGGAAGTGTAAAACCAACATGTCGTATGTGTCCATCTGTCTTGATGTTAACAGAGAATAGAGGTCTGTTTCCTCATTAGCAGCTTATTAACAGCCCAGGCTCAGCAGAGAGCACTCTCCCCAGAGAACAGGGGCCCAGGGGGGGCATTCGAGCCGCAGAGAGTGCTTTGTCTCTGGGTCTGGCCTCCAAGACCGGCCCCCTGTCCGGGCCTGCCCAGGGGACGTTGTGTTATGCATGGACAGGATGAGGAGAGCCAGAGGAGAGGGATGGACAGAGGAGGAGAAGGAAGGATAGAGAGGGAGAGGGAGAGTTGAGCCGAGGTCATCCTTCAAACCTGCTGTCAATTTTCTCACCTCCTGCAGAGAGTGAGAGAGACACAGAGAGAGAAAGCCATACTGTTGGGAGTTTGAAATTGAAGACGTTTTGAATGGGACCAATCAGGGAAAATCTAATCAAGATATTTTGTCTTTATTTTGTATATTTATTGTTATTTTCTAATCAGCTTGTTCCAGGTTTAAGCCTTTTTCACATTTCATGAATTCTCTCTCTCGTATCACCATATCTGTGATGATGGCACAGATAAAGCTCTTCTCCGAGCTGCTATTTTTCTCCAACAACACATCTGCTCGGTGTGAGTTGGTGCCAACGTAGACAAGTTTGACCTCAGACCAAACTTGGACCCTGTAGGTGTCATGATATTTGCTGGTTTTGCACTGGTGACAGGGCCATCGGTTGCGGTCTCCCTCGTTCACACCGTCTCAGTGCCCATCTGTCCAACGTGTGACACGGACACGGAAGAACACGCACATACAAAAACACCCACCGGTGGAACCGTGCAGTACGAGTACAAACACTTAATCAAGTATACATTTTAACAAGGAAAACAACGTGTTCCAGCAGTTATTATACTACTCATATTTACAATAGTGTAGGAGTGAAAGGTTCTGCGTGGCAGCTGGTTCACAGAGGGCCTGTGTAGGAGGAGGGAATCGGCAACAGCTGTGAAAATGAATGTGAGTAGTTAAATACAAGTCCTCCAGAAGCTGGAAATGTGCGTGTGCGTGTGTGTGTGATGCTTGGAATGATTACCTGAGACTTAACATTACTGCACCATGAAGTAGACAAGACGACGATCACGTGACAGGAAGCTGCGGGAGTTGATCTCCACATCCTGCGTCTCTTCCTGTCCTGGTCCCGTTGCACCAAATCCCATCCCCGCGTGTCTAGCCCTCCTCCACTCCCCTCTCACCTCCCCCAGCCCTCCACAGACCACCTTTCCCAGCCTGCTTTGCGGGCCCAGAGGCGCCAGGCGCACCCTGTCCCGTGCGGACTCCTGCCGTCCCGCTGAAGACCGTGAAATCGGCATGATTAATAATTATAATTATTGGCAAACGTGCCAGCTGCTCTGTGGCAATGGGCACCTCTGATTTATGGTTCTGTAAATGCAAACAGTCATTGTCCATATTCAGAGAAGAAAGGAGGGAAGGCAGGCGGGGGGAGACGGAGGCAGGCGGGGAGTTTTGGACGCCTGCCCTCAAAATATGATTTTATCTTCGGAAGTCAGCGGTGCTGTCCCGCAGGCATTGTCCTCCGTCCCTCCCTCCTTTCACACAACCATTCGTCTCTTGTTCTGCTCGTAGTCCTCACCTAGTCTGTACCACGAAGGGCTGCTTTTTGATCTCAGTGGGCTTCAAAGGGCCATGGGGCCGCAGAGATTCAGGCATTGTGCTCGCAGACTGCTGGTTTCATAGACAGCCTATGGTTAGCATTGTGTTAGCATGGTCTTCGCCTTTAATGTCAGGATGTCCACAGGGCTTTAGGACAATCAAGAGGATTCAGACTATAAGTGAGAAATTATCACCCGTTGAACTCATCAGTGATCTGGGCAGGATTGAAGCTGAACCTGTGATGCAATGAGGATGACTGATGTGAAGTTTGTTGTTTCTATTTGTATAGTGCGTGTGTGTGTGTGTGTGCGCGTGTGTGCGCGTGTGTGCGCGTTCGGACTGATGGAGTTGCACAGTCTGTTCATCAGGCTCTGGGGGTCTGCTGATGTGTCCATCATTGACAGAACGAGACTATGCATTACCTCGCTCATTAATCACCATCACTGTGGCAGACACACAGACACACACATATGCACGCTCACACGGGCATGTATACCACATACATTCACAGACGCGGGCCCACACGAGCATGCCTTCACGCAAACACGCACCGATCTGTCCACGCACAGGCAGACAGAGTCGTTGTGACAGCTACTGGCCACCAACCTGTCCACAGCCTAATCTCATTAGGGTCCTCCTGGCATCTGGGCCTGCTCTGCTGAGGGATGGACTATGATGGAGCGAAGAAGACAAGGCGTTCAAGCGTATAATAGATGTCTAAATCATCTGGCCTCAGCCGGCGGGTCCTCTCGCTCTTTCACTGGAAGCAGAGGAAAGCTGCGAAGTCTCTGCAACCCGTCAGACTGCAAAGTTTGTTATCGTCACACAAACCAAAATCAGTCTTGACTTTTTGTTCTCTCAATACGATTATATGATGGATCGATGTATCGATTATGTCTTCCACCAAATATACATAACATGTTGTTGAACTTTTTAAACCCTGAGGTAACCAACAAAACAAGGAAACAAGAGTGTGAGTTTTAAAGTGTAGCCTGTGTGTGTAACCGTGACGATTGACCAACTCCCCTCCCCCTCCTTCCTGCCCACTACACCCCGGTCTGCCTCCCACCCGAGGACTTGAGACAAGATGGACAGTTGTCATGGCGATTCCCCTTTGCTGTAAATGATGGTAATGTGTTATGTCAATGGTTATCATTAGAAGGAGGCGATACAGAGATATTTTTCACATATTCTCATCATAAACATCATATATTTGTCATATTGTTGCGTTGCACTGATCTAAACTGAATTCGATTTGGCCCGAAGCTGTCGTTTCCCATCACTGAAAGAACAGCTGGGAGTTGAGTGGCTGATGGTCGTCGTATAGATTTAACAGTGACCACTTATCAACAGTGATGAAGAACACGTAGCAGTGTTTCTGCTGCCGGTTGTGGCACAGTGACACTCATCACACCTGTCCGGCTCCCTCCAATCAGCAGCAGGCCAGTCCTGTCCTGTCCTGTCCTGTCTGCTCCTGCAGTGCAGCGTTGTACCTGTCAGTGTTGTGCAGATGGGCTCCAGCTCCCCCAGGTACCTGGGCTAAATACCCGTCATTAATCACCACATAAAGCCTCCCCAGCGGGAGATGCCCCAGGTTAGACCGCATCAAGAAATAAATTGGCTGAAAAATGGCTCTGGACGGAGTCTTCGTCCCCGGAGAGGAGAGAGGAGGAGAGGAGGAGCGGAGAGGAGAGGAAAGGAGAGGAGAGGTCCACTGTCATCTTGCTTACTGACATCATCGTTCACTCGGCCCCGATCGTGTTCCCGTGGTGCTGACAATCTCGGCTGTTTGCTTTCAGATTTGTACGCATTCATCTTCTTTATTTGCCAAAGTGGCTATGCTTAGACATGAGGCTTTAACATTTCAGAGCGGGGGTGGGGGGCAGGGTGCTGCTTGTCTATAAGGCTTTGAATAAACACTATGAAACAAAGGAAGACACAGGGGTGAACAGAGGAACGTCGGATTTCAGTGAATGGATGAAAAAGATGCTGAAAATGGTCCGATTTTAGGCTCAAATCTCTCTGTTCATTTAACGTGCTCACTCTGTTTTACTGACATGAACGTCTTTAGACATTAACGACTATGTTACTTTGTGCCTTTGGATACCAAATTCTCTCAAATAATCCATATTAATCTTGCTTTGCCTCACTTTAAGGTCATGACCCAATCTTGGTACAACTTCGCTCCAGGGTGCACGCTGATTTGGGGACCAATAACATCCAAAGAGCTAAATTGGGACATTGCCCTCTGTTATGTGGGTCAAATCAGCAGTAGGATGATCTGTCCACTTTAGCAGCTAATCAATCAATCAAAATGCATTTGTAGAACGTTCTTCATCTCTCACGAATAAAAGAAACCAGGCAAAGCCACAATCAAGAGTGAAAAAGTGATACAGCACCAAATTACAGGAACAAAGTGGATAAAAGCACAGATCAGGTCAAGGACGTGGAGTCGTCCAGTCGCCCGGACCTGTCCACGTAGAAGAGGTTGTCTGTGCTGTCCCGGTCTATGATTAATGACCAGAGGGATTCCCCTGGTCAGCAGCAGAACCTCTGCTCTATTGACACAGGCCCACCTTTCACTGGTGATATCCTGCAGCACCTCAGGGCCTTACGGAGCCTGATCGCCTCAGACATCCCATAATATGACCACATCAGAGAACTACAGGTACAAGTGCAGCAAATGTAAAGACGCTACTTTGTCTCTGTGAAGATTTAAATCAAACTACAGGACATTTTACACAGTAATCTTTAATCTCTTCATAAACTTCATTTTAATTCAAATCAATGTTGTGATTTAGATCTTCTAACATCACTAAATCTACCATCAGAGGATAAAAAAAACAGTGTTTGATGGGGTCCTTTGACTTTGTTTCCAATGATCCATTGCATTGAGATGTTGTTAATTAAATATTGTTGTTATCAGAGGAGAAACTGCACAAATCTGTATATTTTCATCATTATTATCTAGATCATATTCAGCCTTATTTGAAGAGGTTTTATCAGTGAAGGGGCTGGACAACGCTACTGCAATGAAACTCAGTTTGATTACCAGACTGACAGTTTACGGTCTGTGATGTGATGCAATGGAAGAGGATCAGGGCCAAAAAAGAGTTCAAAGAATAGAAAAAAGACTGGAATCCTGAGAATTTTTTTTAACATATATTTATTAGACACAATATTTCATCATCTGAACATATCCAACTAACTGTCTTTGGAAAAGTGCATCTTCATTTTTTCATGTCATGATTTTTGAGACTTAGTTTCTCAGCCAATGTTTGCATCCCTGTACGCTTTTCAATCTTATTTCCAATCGAACCAACTGCTGAAATCCCTAAATGCCAACGTCGAATAGCACAAAATATAAATCAACCTTTAATGAATGAATTCACAAAATGTACAAATGACTGTCAAAAGCTCTGCAGATTCTATAATATCTCATATGAAACTGCATCACCATCCCAGCAGATCTGAAATAAAGTTTACCTCTGCACACAGCACAGACACTTTAAAGGCATCACAGAGGCCATTATGTATTTTAAAAGGAGCGGCATGGTGAGCAGCCAGGTTATGCTCCTCTATTCTTCTTATTCTTCCCTCAGCAGAGCGGTCCATGTCAGTAGGAGATGTCGGGACAATGGAGGTGATCTCTCTGATCTCTGTGCTGCTATTGTGGCTGGACGTATTATTAATGTTCATCTCTGAGAAAAGCCATGGCCTCTGCCTCTCTGCTTCTACATCGCTCCGTCATTCTCTCCCTGCTGGACTCTCTCTCTCTTCTCTCTTCTCTCTATACTTCATCTCCACTGAGGGCGAAAGACTCGAACTCTACAACTTGGAGAAATACTCAGAGTGAGTTCAAGTAAACACATTTTAGCGGTATAATATATAGTCGGGTGTCAAAAGTGAAAAGTGCTCGTGTTGAGGAATGGTTTGTTTCACAGTGATGCTAATTTAATATTACAGAATGATGGAAAGTTTCCATGACTGGATATCAAAATATTTTCATTTGACAGACAAGGAAAAAGGAGAAAAAAATAAAGAAAAGGAGGAAATGGAGGGAAAGTGAAGGAGGAAAAGAAAGGGAATAACAAATATGTTTGAATATCGATTAAGGTTGAAGAAAAAAGGAAAATATGGAGGAGAGAGTAATGTGGCAACCTAGGAAAATGAAGCAAGGAAACTTGGATTGAAAGAAGGAAGGAAATCAGAAAAAAGGAAGCAAAGATGGAAGTAAACACGAAAAGAAGGAAATAAAAGCAATGAATCAAGAATTACAGTATCCCTGAAAAACATCCTTAACTTCAAACCAAAATGATGAATTTGAATAAAAGCTGTGATTCAGCATCTCCTGAGCTTTCACGCTGTCACGCTGCAGAGGAGTAACAGATGACCTTCAGAGTCCTTGACTGACCCATCACAGCTTCACCTCCTCACCCATTCCCACTCATCCCCGAGCTCTTTGTAGGAGTGCCTGGACACTTTGAAGGTGTGCTGCCAGCTTTCCTTTGAGAGGACACAAACGAGAGAAGCCATGCTGCCTGTGTTCATTTATCAGCTGAGCCGTGGGCCGCCCACGCCTCGCTGGGCCGCGTTTAGGGTCAGGATTCTTCACTGCCGACCCGGAGTAATTATTAACCCACTGGGATTGTCCGGCACTCCTCTGGTCATCTGCGACCGCTGAGTGTCAATCAGCAGAGGTCATCACATTGCAAAAGAGTGATGGAGAAGGAAAATCAGGGCAAAAAACTAAAGAAAGTGACCGGATTGATGAGGCATTGATGAATTGGGTCCATACTCAAACTAAAAATACATCATTTTGGCACGGTTTGCACAGATTTAACCACATTTTACTGGTTAAAGCATTCCTGCAGGAAACAAAGCTATTTTACTTCTTAACAGCCAAAAAATACTAGAAAATAATATGAATGAGGGAATATAAATTAACTTTTTTGACAAACTTAAATCATTTTTTACATTGGGTAAAAATCCATCTTAGGTCATTTTTACTGAATCCAAAAAAATTTGAACAACGAAAGAAATCTGCAAGCACAGTGAGATTTTTTTATTCCATGTTAAAGTAATTTGTTTTAAGATTTTTTTCCTGAAATTACTGTCATTATTAAAAATAAGAATAAAAACTTAAATGTTAATTAAAAGAATAACCTGATTTTCAAACTATATATAGGTTAGGAAGAGGCAACAAGTTCATATGTGTTGGCAATCTCAGCAATTAGGCAGTTTCTCTTCACGTGTTTTGAGAAAATAATACTTAATTAATACTCAATCAAAACAAAAACAAAAACAACATGATGAGAGGAACATTTTTGTGATGTAGATGCTCATGATTTAAAAGCCAATACCCAAAAATAAACATTCACAGAAGTTTGAGTTTTTCTAAAATGCAGCATCAGTGTAACAAACTTGCTCTGTGAGCTGGAAATCGATTCATATCTAATCTCTTAATCTCTGAGATCACTACCAATGGGTCCATCTTGATAAAGATTTACTGTAAATTCCAGTGAAAAGCTCAATGTTTCAAATAATTCTTCTGAGGAAATTTGTATAAAAATTACCCACCGAGATCAACTGAAGGGAATTTATGCATAATTTTAAAAGGAGGGGTTATTGAATTAGATTTTTATATTTTTATCGCTTCTGTATAATCAACTAGAAATTAATGAGTTTTTTTATGCCTTTTCTATTAACGGGTGGGTGATGTGAAATGGCTCATTAAATGTTTCCTCTAGTCCTTTAAATATCCTGAGTGTTTTCCCATAAAGTCTACTCAGTTCATTTACCATTATTTAAAGGGTTAAGAAAATTAAAATAAATTTCATTCATTCATTTTTAATCCAGTAAAATAAAAAATAAATCGAAAAAAGCTAACATCATCTCATAATTGTTGAAGATCGGAGACAAGCAAACAGCAAATCAATGATCGGCGATCCCACGTTCCCACTCAGACCCCCTGTGTGTGATCCAACCTGGGAAAAAGCATTTTTCTATCATGGGAAGGGCAGGGTGAGGATGTTCTCCACATAAAACCACCTCCTCAAACTTAAGGCCATTTATACCGCTGTGATGGCATTGTGGCCTACGGAGCCTTTGTCAGGCATCGCACAACACATCTTCTAAAGCTGTTTGGGTTTTTGGGGGGAATAAATTGTGTGGTTCGTCTGCAGCCCGGCTCTATATCATATTTGGCTGGTTTGTCGGTGCCAGAGGTGGTGAATGGGCCGCCAGAGGCCCAGCCACTAGCGGGTGGTCTGACACAGAAAGGTTAAATATGGTTCAGCCATGAACGCTCTCAAAGGGCCTCGCTGTTACCAAAATAAGTTATATGGGCTGTATGTCTTCACGAAGTCAGGAAATTGACAATACTGGCGCAGTGAGGCACAAGGCTGTCCCAGGGCTGAACTTCATGGTTGACCGTCCAATTGGAAAAAAAACACAGAAAGAGTCACAACTTCACTTGTTTCCGGTGGATTTATTGACGGGTCATCAAAGCCCCGGCTAGACTAGACTTGTAAAATCACCACAATGACCATACGTATATCAATATAATGGTTATGTTCACTCAGTGGCTTTGTAGTTTGGACTGTGGGGATAAACTTGAACTCCTCAGAGACAGGACACAATGGAAGTAAACAAAACTATAGTGATTACCGGAAAATATAACATAACGATTAACATTTGAACGAATAATCCTGACATTTTGGGACATAAAATCGATGTTCGTTTTCACATTAAGAGTGACTACGCGGTGTTTGACGTTGAATAGGCTACGTCTGAATTGTCGATCGTGCTATTGACACAAACGAGAGCCAACTAGAGACCGCCTCCCAGTGCAGGCTCCAGGGTGTCAGTCCCAGATTGCCCAAATTATAATCCAAAAATTAGCCAGAGTATAAACCACTGCATGGAACCACAAAGTTCCATGACATTAATGCTCCAAACGGGTATTTTTGAGGTCTCATCATGAGACCCCAAAAATGTTATCACAGACAAAAATATTTTTTGGAACATTTTTGAAATTAAAAAATTGTGATAATTCTGCATTTAACAAAATTTAAGTGAACATTGACATTTTTAGCTGACAATATTTTAAAAAGTTCACCCATTTTTTTACTAACTCCCCTAATATTGATAAATGAACAAAAATGGTTTACAGGTGAATAAATGTGATTTAGAACAGAGTGTCTTTCAGTCACACGATTTCAATAATAAAATAATTGTTATGCAAGAAAAGAAGAGTTTCTGTTTTTCTCTTTTCTATTGTAATGATTGAATCAGAGGTTAAGACATGACAGAATTGTTTTGGTCATCGTTGATGCAGCAGTCCGTTCACAATGAAGACATTTGTCACATTTAATACATGAATACATTTTGTTTCGTCAATTAAGTGTAATTTACTGACTGGTATCACAAAGTTTTCCAAACTATTCGACTTTTTATGTACTTTCACACTTTAACCAGTGAAAGCCATGGTGCACTATCAGGTAGATCTCCATGGAAACCAATGGTCGAAATAAAATTGACCACGAGGGAAGATTGTGTTCCGCTTGATGCAATAACAACACAAAGTGTGTGAAGCTGCACGTTTGTCTCATTGACAAAGTGGGAAAGTAAAATGTGGTGTGTTTGGTGATTTCCATGGTCCATCCTCCAACTGGGTGTAGCGGAGTGGGAGGAGAGAGCACTGTGTGTGTGTGCGTGTGTGTGTGTGTGTCACGGATGGGGTGGGGTGTTCAAGAGGCCATGATCAGGCCGGGAAGGAGCTTCAAAGCCAGTGGAAGAGGTCCCTGGCCCCCCACTGGAGCCTTGTTCACATGAGAATCAATCTGGTGCCAGTGTTTGATGTGCACCGCAGATAAAAGAAACAAAACAAAGAATAACAATAGGGAGATATGGTAAAAAGAGGGAAATAGACAGACACGGAGATAGGCAGATCGAAAAATTGCCAAGTGTTCAGAAAAAGGAATGACACAAGACACATGGGCAAGTTTAAACAGCAGGAGAAGACGTGGAGACACCAGGTGGAGACACAAGCTGACACACACCGGGGCAAGACAGATACACAATGTGACCGACTGACAGAAAACACGTAAGTAGGTGGACATTTGGGAAGACAGACTGAAAGACAGACTCAGTCATTCAGTCAGACGGACACAATCCATCAGTCAGTCAGGCGCAGAGGAGCAAAAGAAGGTTCAAAGCCAGCGTGGTGGACACCAGTGTGGTGTCTCCTCTCACAGTCGCAACATGACGCCAGGAACTCACATTAGCATCACAATGCAAACTGCATTATCATCATCACCATCACCATTATCATGAAAAATGAAAATCATATTGACTCAGGACCAAAGCCTTCGGCCGAGAAGCTTTTGATAGAGGATCCACCCTCTGGAATGTCGAGGTTGGTGTCGCAAAACTTCATTTTCATGCACGTCTACCTACCTATCTATAAGCGTGAAAAACAAATTAAGTAGCACTTATAAATGAAAAGGAGAAAAGAGAAAAGGAGCAATAAATCAGTAAATCATGATCAAACCTGAATGATCGGAGCTGAGAGCTCCTCCTCTGCACGTCCATCAGCTGGTCGTCATGCTCCTCATGGAGCGGCGTAGGAATGTTGTTTTATTTGTACTAAGTTGAACAGAAAAGTCAGAGCTCTCTTATCATGGGCCGCTCGGGGACAATGAGAGGCGGAAAAAGCAGCTTTTGGGGCTTTTCTTGTTTTTATTTCAGTCGAAACAGGCTCGGACATTGTCGTTCTTTCTGCTAATTAAGCTGTTAGAGAGAGGGGCTGGTCTGACAGGGCCCTGCTTGGCGGGGAGGCGAAGAGTCAATGGGCCGAAGCTGAACAGGAGACATTTATGGGCTGCCTTAAGCCATTGTTTTCCCCCCACCGAGGATCTTTTCAGGTCGGCCGCTTCTGTCTCGGTGACCTGTACAATGAGAAGAATGCCACTCCGAGAACCCAGAGCCGGCCACAAAGAGCAGCCCTGCAGAATGAGGATTTCACGGCACTGAGCTGAATCCGGACGCTGCCAAGATTCCACGGATACCTCTCACTTCGGCTGCTGCACGTCGACGCGGACTCCGGCCCACTGTAAATCTGTGTGTGCGTACGCACTGTACGTGTGTGTGTTTTGACATACTTGTTCAAACAAGCACTTAAAAAAAAAAAAATCACGATTTGCACTGACAAATCTGGAGTTATAGTATGTAAACAAAAAGTTTATTTTCCATCAAAGCATCTGGGGAGCATGAGCAAAAAACCAAACAAACTTTTCCAGAACGTTCTCTCCAAGTTTGTCCAGCAGCAGTTGTTGAAGCCACCTGTTCCTGCTACAGAAGCGGATGCCCAACCTCGCAGATTAAACAGGTGAGATTAAGGCAAAACTCTGGGCAGCTTGTAGAAAATCTCCCAGTACGGGCTACAAACACCCCTTCTGTGTCTGAACGTGTGTGTGTTTGAGTGTGTGTGTGTGTGTGTGTGTGTGTGTGTGTATTCCTGCTCTGGTCCATTTGATGGTCATCCAAGCGTCTCTGTGTGTTTACCCAGTCTGCGTGTTTTGTGGCGAGGCACATCCACAGAGTCTTCCTCTCTCACCGAGTCACACATCTTTGCCAGCAGCCCCCCAAAAAACAAATTTGTGATCTGCTTAGTTGTTACCACAAACTTTCTTTCTTTCAAGCTGTGGTTTTCTAGTGACTTAAAACAAACCATTTCTGTGTCAACACCACCTGCTTATGTTTCATCAATGTGCCAGTTTATGCTTCTTTAGCAACTGCCATGTGTTGTCATAATGTAACTCCATTTCCCACAAAGTGTTGAGCGGCACTTTCAGACGAGCCAGCGCCTCGCACAACAAAGCGGCCCAATTATAGAGCCATTTATGTGTTTGTCAGGGGCTTCAAATGGGCACTGGTTTCTCAGGGTAGCCATATTGGCGAGGTCAGGCGGAGCATCTGAAAAGGCAGCTTTATTACAGAACACGCCATCCCTCTCTTAGATGAACACCCAAAAAGAAAAAAAGACAAAAAGGCAAGAAATAAAAAATGACAACTTTGTTCTTTATAACAGTTTGGCTGTGCCTGCCTGTCTGGCTGCTCTGCGGAGCGCAGCAGCATGTGTTTCAGGGATTGTTCTGGAAGGGGGAGCGCAGAAACAGCAGGGAGCAGAAGACAAACAGGCAATTCGTGACTCATTAAACACGGCGACGGTGGCCAGCACAGTGGAGGGGTGTGAGGACCCATGTTCCAACCGGGCGATAAACCCCCCCTGTACCAGCTGGAGCAGGCATCTGTCAGCCGCACGCCGCACCACGCCACGCCGCCGATTATCAGCAACGAGCCTTATCTGAGTGGTCGGCCGCCGCTATTTTCAAACACCCATCACTTACATAACAGCCCTGATTGGCTCAGTTGGGACCCGCAGGTCCAATGACGAGACTAACGCAGTAAAGTTGGGAAGGTGCTGCAGACCGAGCCGTGCGCGGACGGCGGCGCGAGTCCCGTCACTTTCTCTCTCTGCTGTATTGGAGGTCAAGCGGTGTCATTTTGTCCGTTTGTTATGAGCAGCAGGTTGGCACTTTGGTTCGGAGGGCCGTCTGCTAACAGTGGCCCATATCACCAAAGCGAAGAAAGAACACCAAACCTCCACGCGCACGAACGACGGCAACCTCCTGCCAGCGAACGAGGTGAAATCCAGGTAGTTTAAGATACAAACTTAGAGCACAGACAGCAGCTTTTTCTGTCCTTGTCCTAAAGGTGCATGTACATATAGCAGCAATCTTGCGTGGATTATTCCGGAATATCATCTTTCTATACACTCAATACATAACAGCAAAATAAGGATGCACTTATGGGTGTAATGTTGCTAAATAAACGCCAAAACCTAAACATAAAAACAATAATGAGTAAGAAAAAAAAGCTTCTACAATAACGTGGACACCACAAACTCCAATTTTCTTCCCTTCTGTTTATTTCTCCATCTGTCTGAGCAAGAAGAAAGTGTGGCAGATTATAATATTACCCATGAAAAAAGAACGGGACATTAACCCACATCGACGCCGTAACTCAACAATAACTTGTGACACTGCGAATGCAAGGTAATCAAATTCCTCTATTGCCTAAAAAAGCTCGACATCAGCACAACTTTGCAATGAGGTAAAAGTTTGCCCTCGATGGAATTTAACGAGCCGCTAACTGCCTAATTAAACGACACGAGCGGATAAAGGCATGAAATATAGATAAGCTGGAAAAGCTGCCTATAGCCCTGCGGTTGGTACGGAGGAAGACAGAGATGTCTCCTAAAGCCGCAATCAGCAGAGCAACTAAACGCATCTCAGCCTCCACCCGGTTGTGAATGTTTAATAAGAACGTCAAACCAAACATGCTGCCGCGCTCACAA
>OMNV01009347.1:48706-68042 GCA_900303265.1 Brotula barbata | reverse complement strand
TAAATAAGAATAGAGTAGAATAGAGTAGAATAGAATAGAATAGAATAGAATAGAATAGAATAGAATAGAAGTCCCTGCCCACCTATTTGACTCATTAAAATGCACCAAAACTAAGTGATGAAATGAATATTTTGTGTGTTGTGTTTAGTGGGCAGATTGTAAATGAAGCTCGGCTTTTGTTTTACAGTCTTCGTATTGTCGCAGTATAATCAGACAAACACATTAGTTGAGATGTAATAGAAGGAGGCCAGCATTACGTCGTCACATTAACAAGCTGTGGAGCAATGCAGAGCAGCGAGTGTTTCCCGACACTATGCGATTCTCAAAATATGATATGATTCACCAACAAATATCGGACTATTATTGCCACACGCAGGACATTCTTCATACATTTATATGCAGTGCTCCTTTGGAAAATATCACAGCGTGTGCATCTGGCAGTTGACTGTAATGGAGGAGTTAAAGGAATAAGAGCAATGGGGAATCCAGGTCCAATCCTCAAAACTTTACAGACACGAGGGTAAAATTCATTCAGTCATTTTAAGGCTTTTATCTTAAGCGCTCAACTCAAGACAGCAGTTTCTCCGCAAAACTGATCCGTCATTTTGCCCTGGACCACATGCCGGACGACAGGAGTGAGTTCATCTGGTTCAGTTTCGTCCCCTGAATCGTCTGTTCCTCTCTCTGCCCCATAACTGGCTGATCAAATATGACTCCATCCATGTCTACTCTCCCTCTCGTCTCTCCGTCCTCTCCTCTTTCATCCTGTCCCCCTTTCCCCTCTCTGCCAATTATCTCTCCCTCAGTCTGTCACACTTTGTAGTCTAATAAAGGCGTTCTAAATTGATGCCCATCCTGCCTTTATCCCCCTGATAAAGCACAACAATTAAGGCTCATGTCTCTTTGCTCAGGCCTTTGATGGCTCACAAAGAGGGAAGAGAAGTGATGGAGCGACGTAGCAGATCTCTCTGTATCTCTCTCTCGCTCTCTCTTTGCACAGCAGTGTAATATGCATCTAGATACCAATAGACAATACACATAAACAAGCACACACACATACAGTAACCCCACGGCAGAGTGGAAAGCAGCACACATAGAAATACCCTGTGTACACAATTAAGTAGAAAAACACCAACTAAACTGACAATATCAAACACACACAGTTATACACACACTGTCGGGTAAGTTCGCAGGGGGTCACAGTGTCGAAACTTTAATAGTGATTAATAGGTCTGCACTGACCTGGCATCCAATCGCTGATGACTCCAAGACTATTTGTACACACACACACACACACACACACACACACATACCAAAACATTATATGATGTCTATGCCATGATAATGTCTTTGTATTTCATGTTTACCTGAATTTTGAACAGTTTTTAGTGATATTAGAGGGAGAGAAAACAGGGAAATCATTTCAGGTGAGAAACTTTAAACACACTTCATCATCATTTTTGCTTGCTTTTAAGTAATAGTTTTTTTTTAAGTAAGATCCTGGAAACATTGAAATTCATGACCACAAAACACACACAAGTGGAATTGTGAAAATGTGAACAACTTTTAATCTGTACTTCCTCAAGTGGGGAAAACAAAAGTTTTCTTATGAAGAACAATTGTCGACTGTTGTAACAGCCAATTGTGGTAAACAATCATATTTGCTAGCGATATTGCAAATTTGGTCAATGAGAATAAAGGCATAAATAATTACAAAGTAAAAGCTCAACATTCAGAACAAAAAACAACATTTAAAGAACACAGCGTGATGCCTGCAAGAATGTTCAACATGTTTCCTCTTTGTTTGTTGATTGTTTTTTGCACGAGCCACCAGGGGGTGAGCTTCTCTCTGATGTAAATTTGGAAGTAAATGGAAAGGTGTGAAGGAAGGCAGAAGACAGAATGTCATTAAAATCCATCTTTGGTATCTGAGGGATTGAAGTGCACAGTGTGCTGTGACGGTAGGAAAATGAAACAGAATCTGCACCCTGTTATTATACAGCATCTTTTCACCAGAGTGGAATCTGAGGGGAAACTTTTCTACCCACAAACTAAAGATAAAACATTCCCTAAATGTCTTATGGACATAAGAAAATAGTAGAAAATCTGAACATACACTTTGTGACCTACAGCTGTCTTTTACTGTAAAATGTTTGCATATGTTTTGTGTCATTATTGTAATAATACAGCTGCATCTTGTTTCATGGTGTTGGTGTGCGGTTTTCCTTCTTTTGGCTGATTGTGTTCAAATCTGACATGTGAAAGATGTTAAAAATAGTAATGAAGTACATAAGCAAAATATAATCAGGATATGTGATCTTACTAAAAATATGTGTATAAGTAGCAGATTCTTAATTTGTGTTTGGGTATTTTGAAATTTCTTTTGAAATATATGCATATTGATCTTAAAATTCTGTCTAACCTTCCACCTGATTTAATCTAAACCTGTTGTAATCTATATGAGTGGGCTCTACTACAGTGTTGTTAATTTTGCGTGACATATACAGTACAAAGCAACATGTCACATATTTCAAGCCACTTTACCAAAATTACTAACGCTGCAACACAAGCTGGGTCACTTAGCTACATCTTAATCTCTAACGGTGACACCTTAATCTGCACTCTAACATGTGATAAATAACGATGTGCTATCAGCCATTTTGGAAGCAATGATTCATTTTAACTAATTTTCAGGCACTCTAGTCTTTAGTATTATATACCTAGGATTTTTCTAAAGAGATATTCACATTGTATCATTTTAGATATTTTAGCCGTTGTCCCCCCGGGTTCATCCACTTTACTTAAAATATATTTGTTCCAAATTTCACTCGAATTCCAGTTTGGAGATGTTTATAAAATAATAGTGACTGTGGACTTGAACAGTCTCTCTCTCTGACACTCACATTATTATTGAGGAATATTCCACATTAATATTATACGTTGGCAGATTACAGTGCTACGGAATATTTAAGGGAAAACACAAGTCTCTCTGTCCGCCTCTCTCTCTCTCGCTCTCTCTCTCTCTCTGCCCCTCAGCAGTGTAGTTACCTGGGAGGCAGGGTCTTGGGCATGAGTAATGTTGCTGAAACAAAAGCTCTGACAGCAGAAGTGTGGAGAGAGTGATGAGACCCCCTGCTGGCCTGATAGCTGGACTGGCCTCGGAGCCTCCACTCTGGCTTTCCCTTTCAGTCTCATGCCCCTGAGGGCTCGGAGCCCTCGAGGCACCAGGATCCCGGAGAGGCTCAGGGTTCTGGGTCTCGAAGTCGTTCTCTCACAAGGCAAATGATTTACTTCTGGTCAACTCTGAGCCAAAGTTTTCAATCCGTTAGCTCAGCCTGCAGTTTCTTTACTGGATGTAACAACAGTAAAATCAAACTTAACTTGATTAATAGCCTGCTGGGTTAATACTGTATATAATAAATCAAACCAATGTGGAATAATCTCTATTTAAAAGCTGCTGCAGGGGCATAATAGCCTGAGTTTATGCTGATGCCATGACTGTCACAATGATCAGGGTATGACATGACTAACGTTCAATTTATACACACACTCACAATTAGAGCCATGTTAGATTTTCCAGTTCACAGGCCTTACAAGTGTCGGGACTGTGAGAAGACACCACGGAAAGGCTGTTGCAGTATCTAGGTGAAATTTTAGCACCTACGCCGGATCGATTCTTCTTTGTATTTTAATGTTTGGAGGCTTCACGTTGGAGCGCCTGGCCTTCAGACCTGTGACTCTTAAAACACATTCACAGGTCCAGCTACCAACTCCCCCAGCTCCTTGCAGTTGCTGGGATAAACGACGTGGTCATCATGGGATCGGTTGCAGGCTCTGAGGGACGTCTGGCTGTGACATGATGCACAACAATCAGACGCCATGACAACCCAGCAACAATGCTGTTGATGCAGCAACTCAACCAAACCGTATGGGGAGCTGGAGAGAATGTTTCAAAAAATGAATAGTGAAGTGTCAGAATCAAAGGGGAAGAAGATGTTTTTAAATAGATTCAAAGGACGAAAAGAAGCATAAGATGAAGCATATTGCCCGAGGGATTCTTCCTCTTCTGTCTCCTTATGTCTACTTCTCTTTGTCTTTGTCTCATGCACACACAAAAGGAAGACCAGAGTCGGACATTTATGCATAATAACATTGCTATCGTATTCATGGTCACATTCGTCATGTCAGATTACAGATTTTACATCAAATTTTACATCATTACTTTTAAAAACTAATAGCTGCTTTTTGCAGGGTGTGTTATCATCACTCATGTGAAAACACAAAGAGCTATCAAATGATCGGACATGCCACCTGTTGTAAAATTAGTCACTGCAGTTAATGTCTGATATTTTTCATCGCCTGGTTAAACTCTCATTCAGAGGAAAACTTGAGCTAAAAGATTAATAAGGCCCAATGAAGACAAAATAGACATGTAGAAGCAAATGCACAACGTGGAGCCGGATTAGTTGAAATGTTAGATTCGAAAAAAGTGCAGCTGTCTACAGCAAACACCTGACCTGACCAACTCTGGACTGCCTCTCATTAGAAACTGTACATGATTCAAAAAGGGTGATGCTGCCCCCTTGTGTTTGTAAATGTGAAGTGTGGTTGAATCAGTAATCGCATAGATATGTCAATTATATTTAAACTGAGTAAATTTACTTATGTGCAAATTGTGGAAATGTGTATATTTTAACCAAGTAAGCCAATATTTTCTCTGAAATTTATTATTTCATAAATTCCATTTATTAATAAATGAGATTATGTTGAAAGTTTGTTTAATTTTTGTTCTTATTTGCCCCCATAAATGTATCCTCATATATTTGACATCTTTTGAGACTCTGCGCATTTCACCAGAATTTAAATAGAATCTACTGTTTGAAGATGATTATCTCAGAATTTAAGAGGTTAGTACAAAACCGGATGCACTTCTCGCTTTACTTTACACATGTGCTTTCAAATGAAGACGCTAGGGGGAGCTCGATACTTCTTCCGCACAATCTGAAACTGATCTGATCTGGACGTGGGGCAATCATGTCATTCATCATACGCAGAAAGAAAAACACATCATACTGAACTAACAAGGTGTGAGTCCATCAGAAATAAGGGGTTGGGGAGGGAGCAGCATCTGTACACATAACAGTGCACACAATTTACAGTCCTCACTCACCTGACAGCAGGTAGTGGACTAGGGGGTTCTTTCACCGCTCTATCACCCTCTCTCTAAATTTACCAGAGCCTGTCACCATGTGTGTCTCTCATATTTCTGCTGGCCGATGGGACCGGCTAAGAATAGAAAAGCTCTGACACAGATTAACACAGCCTTGCTCTCTATCACTCTCTAAAAAACAATTCATCTCCACCTGTCACTTTCATGAACTTCCTGCTTTCCCAGTGTCTCTCCTCAACTTGCACTGTTGACCGGATGCATTACAGCTCATTAAAGGACCTCCAGCACTGGAGATAATTTGGGTGCCAGCATGTCGTACAGTTAGAGGAGAACGACAACAACCCAAGCAGGCCAGGGCAAATACAGTTGTTGTCATCTGCTCTTTTATTATCCTGCTTGTTGGTATCTTTGATAAGCATTAAGTGGACTGTGATGACAGCGCAATTGATGACTGGACCTTCACATAGCTTTACTGTTGAGTATCAGATCACGTAACTGTTTTGTCATGGACCCCCGTCCAGCATTAAGCTGGAACATGATATAGAAATAGAAAAGGAATACTTATAAGACTTATTAGTAGCACAGATCCAGCTGGATTGCCTCTGTTCCAAATTTGAATAGAGGCTCTATCATTCTAACTAGGAATGGGAGCAGCTCTGGAAAAAGAGCAGAGCTGTTCAGAGTGTCCTAAATGTCATAACTAATCCCTGGATGGAGAAGGATCTTCTGCACACAGTATGTAGGGTTGTCCCTCAGAGAGCTCAAGTGTTGATCCAACACTGCCTACTAGCCAACTTGGTGCTCTAAACCCAATGAAGCCAAGTGCAGGGTTATTTGGGGTCAGTGCAGCTGAGTTCCTCATCTATGTCCTTACCATGTGTGTACTGTTTTTCCAGCATTGTCTCTTTTTTGTATTATGTAAACAAAATGTGTCAGTATGTGTTTCCTGGTCAGGTTAGGTTTGTGTTAGTCTGCAGATCTTGGATGAACATTGGGATTAGCTAAATGCCAACACAAACACACCTCACTGCTGCTGTTTAAGTAAACAGACTGAACAAAAAGGAACCAACTACAAAGCACACTGTACCTGCCAAATACAAATAAATGAAACTGTACATAATGTTTGTTCTCATTTGAAGATGTGTGTTGAGTCGAATTTAAACTTTATTTTATTTTGAAACCTACAAACCATGATTGAGCTGGGTAGGGTCCGATGTTTTAGAGAATTCCTCCTACGTTTAAATATTTGTTTCAGTATTTTTGGATTAAAAACGTCAATGGGCGTTGTTGTCAGGGACGGACAGTATCTGAGATAATTGAAATGCATATTTCAAATACAAAATATATATATATATTTACATATTAATATACGTAAAAATCTAAATGTAATTTGTACCAAAGTACATTTATTTACGTTTGTATTTTCATGCAAATATCTTTCACAATTTCGATTACGATACTAACAACCCGGAACAAATTCTTCCTAATATCGCTACATCTGATAAAAACAACAAAAACGTCTTAAAATATTTCGCTTCCGAGGGGCAGAGCAGATCAATTTTACAAAAATCAAAATGCTGTATTTTATTTTGACCCATTTTGGACACAGTATTTGATTTAATTTTTGTATTATTGCGTGTAAAATATATTTTGGTGTGTTTTGTTTGGCCCAGCCCTGCCGGTTGTCCTGTTTGTACTGAGAGTGAACCGGACCCGCCGCGGCAGCTCGAGCTTCAGCAGGCAGCGCGTGCAGAAAAAAAGCTGCTTTGACGTCAACCACGTCAGACCTCATCAGACCAAGATGGCGGAGGTAAGCGGGCTGAGGAGCAGAAATCACTTCGAGCCGAACTGTAAACGCCGAGTCCTCGACGAAGGTAAACTTTGCTTATTATTTCGAGTCGATTAAAGACGGTGAGACGAACACACACAGGAAGTTGTGTGTAAATTGGGGTTTACAGCGTCTTTTTTATTGCCGCCTTTGTCTTTGTCAGTGATAGTGACCGACTCTCGCTTTGCTCTCCGTTAGCCAGTCGCCTCTGTTTTCAGTTGACCCGCGGTGTTTTGACAGATTTTGTGCCCCTGACAGAGAGCGTTCCACGGCACACAAACATACTCTTAGCGTCGTCCAAACCTAGTGGAGTTTGGAGAATAAACTGTGACTTCACCCCTCCCAAGTGCGCTCTTTCCGAGCTACAAAACTGGAAGCCAAATATAAATTTGAGAGTACACCTGCCCCTGTGTTCCTGCCCGGGCCGCACTCCCACCTGGCCCCGCAGAGGGACCCTCGACAGCTCACTGTGCCCCGGTCTTGACTCATTGAGAACACACGTCCGTGAAAGGGATTTGAGAGCATCGTTTTTGAACTTTGAAACGGTTCACACAACAACAGTACTAATCTTCTCATTCCACTAATGAGGGTAATTTAAAATACACTATTATTAGTCCGTCCAGTGTGCCAGAGTGGTCTTACGTTCAATCCCCAGGATACAGCTTTTAAAAAAGTTAACGTGACTATATTTACACACATAAAATGCATCGAGAGTGACTCTATAATGTATATAATTTAATTAACCGGTAAACCATATACCCTAGAGTACGCACGATGAATAAGAGAAGTCATTTTATGTTACATGTGGATTGACCTACGTTGTGTCTTGCTTTTCAAAGTAAAAGCTTTCAACAATTGCAATTATAATTAATTCACTCTGGTGATTTGTTGAGTAAAATTTCCAAACGTGTTAATCGTAGATTCTCAAATGGAAATCTTTCCATATCATCGTAAGCTTTGTGTTAAGACAAAATAAGGACTATGAAGACATCGCTATGAAAATGTTTGTGTGCATTTCTTTTTTTAATAGACTAAACAGTTGTAATTAACTATTGTAGATCATGGTAATCAATTGTCATAATTGTTATTCTGGAAACAGAATACTATTTACTCATTGTGAAAAGCCGACTAACTTATTCTTAGTATTTATTGAGGATCCAGCCCCACATCCCTGAAATCAGGGTTAACTGATTTTGAAATTGGAGTAAACAAAGATTGTCTATATGGACACAGAGTTAGGAGTAGTTTGTTGTTTCTTGATGATAATGAGACAATAAATATAGTATGCTCCCCTGAAAAACTGGTAGATATTTAAAAAGTTAAAAGAAATTTAGCAATGATTGATTCCTCTGTCACTGAGTTTTCATTCATTATCGATTCACTCTCCTAACCTTGGTCCTTACAAAGGCAAGGAAATGCAAAAAAAATACTCTTGTTGCCAGAAATTTATGAATTTCATCATTGAAATATAGTCACGTGTCACTTGTCCCTATTCCTACTTCCATGCAAGTGTGAAAGTGCTAACTGTGGCAATAACAGCAGTAACTTTCACTCACCAGGTCTATTGTTTATCTGCACTTTGTCCTTGGATCACAGACTGAGGATTTGCTTGGTTGCTGCATTTGAACATTTGCCCTGCTTGACTTGTATTATCTTTTGGGTCTTCTGTGTGTTTAATTTAGTTGGTTTGCATTAATTCTTCTGTAGTCTGTTTTGATCTAGGTTAACCATATGTAGCTGAGTTAACTTTGTTCATTTTATATTAATCAGTCTCTTCATACTATCTTGTGACATTATGTTATTAACAGATTGCCTGCAGGGTGCTTATGAAAGGGTTTTGCAATCCTGTTTAAGGGGCCTTGGCATGGATCATTAGTATTGCAACAGTGGAGGGGAGGTTTTGACGAGGGGGAAAACAACTCTAGAAGCATTTTGCATGAATTCTTTTATGCACGCTGGTACCATGCCACCCTGAAATGTACTCCTAAAGAATGTTTTTTGTTCCAGTCCCAAACTCAGGTATTTCTTGTTCCCAACAAGATGTCTTGTTTGAAGTCTACCATATTTAGTAAATGGACCATGGCCTTATCAAAGTCTACTTCAGATATACTATATGAGTTTGGGGAGTCCGCAGTGCTGAGATGTAGGCCAGTTTGTGTGCACCCACCCTATTCTTGCTGTGCATAGTTAAAGATAGATCTTCATCTAAATTGCAGGGATGAAAGACGTAGTGCACACATTACAGTGTGTCTACACAGTGTTACATGTTTCATGTAGCAGGATGTACTGTACACACTGAAATCCTCGTGACCTTGTGAAGTAATGAGTGTAGAAGGCGAAAAAGATGTGCGCCATTGAACATCTGCTCAATGTTTCCATAAGATAAGAAAGAACGTAGCTAATTTTAGCTCTGCCCTGGTTTTCTGTAAGCAAGGGAGTGAGACAGTGCAAAAAGTTTCAGTAGTTAGACACACACAAGAGAGGTAATGTTTTTCACTTGCCTGTAGCCTGGCCTAGTAGCCTCCTTGCATGCATATGTTTTGTGTCTCGCACACATTGCAGCAAGACGGCCTCCTTGCACCCGCAGCAGAATGGCGTCTTTGTGTAATTCTCCTCTGTGACTATTGGCCGTTCCACTTCATCTCGCTGAGTGCTGTGCTGTACTTGATAGCAACCTGCACTTCCACAGACAGCAAATGTGCAGTGCTTATTTGTGTACCGAGCAGATACTGTAACTGCCCTGTGCATGCTGCAGTTTGGCATGCACTTGCGGAGCAACACTGTTCTCCTCTGGGAAATCTTTCATGTCACATTTACAGAGTAATGTGTAATATCGTCAAAAGTTACATTTACATACTCTACATTGAAAAAGCCTTGGACATCTGACTGAAGCTGCTGATAGTGCTGGTGTTTTTGTTTTGCATGGGAGTCAGTGAATGTATTCAATGGTATAACCAGGTTTGCGTGTTCCGCACAACAAACACACATCAGATCATCTGTCATGTCACATCAAATATTTGTGGTAGTGAAAATACACAATGGTGTGTCGTGACCTGCAAAGGTGTGATGTGAAGCACAATGGCAAGAGTTAGTTTTACAATAACTTATTCAAACCTTGATATTCTGGTATATTTTGGAATACCCAGTGTGTCCACCAAAGACAAGAAAAAGGCAAGAAGCATTGACTGATTGAGAAGATTTCACAAAAATCAAAAGGTGCTCTAATTGTGTTTGACACTGCAAATAGTGTGCTTCAATTTCACAATTATTTAGTCATCTGTATATACACATATCAGTTACTTGATTGATAACTGAAATAATCAGTAGATTCGTTGATGCTCAAAATATTAGATGGTGACAACCCCAATTTTATCACACATCTTGTGCTGTGTTTCTTCTCTCCTGCCTTTTGATACTGATATTTTAAATTAGACCAGCAGGTTGACCCTGCCAGACAAAGTTAATTGTGCCAATAGAAAACAATTTTTTCAGGTGTGGAGAAATTTAGTGGAGATTCAGTGCCGGTAGTGACAGAAGGCCCAGTGGGAAGATGTATGGTCTCTAATGCACCTGTGAAAGGGGTGTGGTCTCTCTGTCTGGTTTGCTAACACAGAAAATATGAAACCTAATTTGTGTGCTTTCAGCTGTGTGAAACACAACAATTTGTATGGCAATCTATTTTGTTATAAAATTTCACGTAGGCCTACAACATTATCTGTGCCATCTTACCATGTAAACAGTGTCTATCTGTCACAGCTCACCTTTGGAAGTGTTTCAGAGGCCTCCTGTTATCTTTTAGCCTTAACCTTCTGTTATTCTCTACTTAATCCCTGAGCCTCAATTGTGCATACACATAGACTGAGACAATGGACTCTATGTCTGTGTCTGAGTTCTAAAGGTAGCGGAACAGATGACATTAAAGTGAAATTTACTTGATGCAGTTGGCTTTATCACTGCTGGATATTCTCAGTCCGTTTGGCTGTGGAACAGGAACTCATTAAAATTTGCACAATAACTGGGTGAGAGGCTACTCAATTGTATCTAAACCACAGGGAAGAAAAACTGACGGTATAAAAAAGACACAAGTGCATGTTTGTCCCCACGTTGTTTTATTAAGATGGCTGAGTTTGGGCACTCTATTCTTACAGAGGTCTCGGACATTCATCAAGCTAAAGGAACCCACACCTGATGTGGTGTCAGCGGATGACTTCCCTTTTCGCTGTCCTATATATTTTTTATATGCCTTTGTGATTTTCGGTGCAAGGCTATTTCTGAGCCTGACCTAGTTGAATACACCAGAGCGTGGAACAGCATGTAGTCCAGCACAGAATGCTGGAGTCATTTCCGCTGTAATTTGACCCATATAGTGCATCCTACTTTCTCTTTCCTGCAGAGCACCTTCTCAATAGACATTCACTCAAGTTACCAAACTAACATTAGAAAAATCTAACTCCTAAACCCCTCTTTACAACTGTTTGCAGACAGTGTAATGTTGTGTTTCCAGTGTAATTGTATCCTTACCACGCTTAACTCTTTCTTGTCATACAGGCCTGGATGGAATGGAAAATGTGTCCATTTTTCACGAGAAGCAGAGATCTCCTTTAGCCAGGCCTGAAGACCTGAAGGATGAATTGCATCCCAAGACCAAGGCCTCAGATTCGGGCATAGATTCAAGTCTCACTCCCTCACCTGATGTGGAGATCCAGGACGAAGAGGTAAAGTGTGCATCAGAATGCCTGTTTACAAGACCCTACCTGAATTAACATCAAGATGAAATATGAAATTTATGTCCTCAATCAGACGAAAAAAGTAGTACATGAAGCTGCTGTTAAGTGATTTTGTATGACTTTTATCATGTGCATAATACTGTGTATTATATTATACTATTTAGCACTATTTTATTCTTTTATGTGATCTTATTGCACTGCATTTTGGTCAACTATGGTTGTTTTAAATGTGCTTTAACTTGACTTGACTTATATTTATGTATGTATATTCATTTATAAGGCATTTACATTCGCAGGAAACACTACACATTTTCAATGGATATGTACGTGTTACTGTTTTAAAGCTTACATTGAATTCTCAAGATAATTTTTGTTATCATCTAAGCCTGGCAAGAATTCCTCCGACTCTCCACAAAATGTGCCTCATCAGCAGTGCAATCACTTAAAC
Organism: Brotula barbata; assembly: GCA_900303265.1. NCBI lineage: Eukaryota > Metazoa > Chordata > Actinopteri > Ophidiiformes > Ophidiidae > Brotula > Brotula barbata. Next base: position 55,869 of record OMNV01009347.1, on the reverse strand, counting down.
GTCTCTACAGGAAAGAGGGAACGCCTTGACTGACTGCATACTCATGTTTTCAGGCTGCGGTAGAAGAAAAGGCGCGGCCCATCCAAATTGTCTTGGCTAATGAGGATGAGCACAGCTTTGAGCTGGATGCAACAGCACTGGAAAAGGTCCTTCTACAGGATCACTTGAAGGATCTGAATGTGGTGGTGGTGTCTGTTGCTGGGGCTTTTCGCAAGGGCAAATCCTTCCTGCTGGACTTCATGCTCCGCTACATGCACAGTCAGGTAACATGGTTTGTTATGAGGAAGTGTTGTCCCGTAATGATGAACCTCAAACTATTTTAGAAAAACTCAAAGCTACATATTCCGGAGTCATTTTGTTAGTCAGCATCTAGCTTATATAACAATGTATTACAGTAAGTAAAAAGATCTCATTACTCACTGGCCTTTTAAATACAAGGTTTAGAAATGGAAAAAAAACTAAGTGCTGCATTACACACACTCACACAGAAGTATCCATCTATTAACTGTGTGACTGGCACCGACACCAGCATCAATAATCAGTGCTTCATGCCTGCTGGCAGCAGCTGGACACAGAAGCAGTTAGGATCACCTTACACTCACTTGCACATAACAGTACACTGTCTAGCTCACATTAACACAAGCGCACAACCCGACAAAAAGGGCGAAGGAATGTTTTGCACCTTTCACACAGCTGTTGGAGACCATGATCATGAGCATTCACTTAACAATGACAGCTACATGCGGCCACGTTTGTCAAAGCTTGATGTCAGTTCATCCAGTTTTTTAAATTCTGATTTATTTATTTTTTTTATTTTATCATTTCATTTTTGTGGCGTGATTATCAGCAATCAAGATGGGAATTTTGTAACACCACACTGCTCAATGAAACACGTGCCACTGTTGTCTTGATCAATCATATGTGCAGCAAATGCTCCGTCCTGTTGCTGTTGTAATAATCCGTGCTCACGCATTCTTTGCAAATCAGTGATTTGCATTTGAAGCTTGTTTAAACATTTCCAAATTGACCTGTGCTTCCTTACTTGTCAGACCAAAGGCAGCCAGTGTTTTGCTTTCAGTTGGACCTGTGTCTGCAACTGAATAGATTTCTTTGAATAAGTGACACAAATGCAGAATATCCATCATTAGGGGAAAAATTGTGCACCTCTGATGCCTCATAAACTATTCATGATACAGATGTTGTTTTAGATTATAGGGGTACATGAAAGCTCAGGGGGCCAAGGAGTCATGGTCTACGTAAATAACCTGTTAAATTACATCATTGAGAGACCAGTCTATAAATGTTAGACCTTGGCAGAGGTATGCAGTCTAATGAGAGTCTCTCTAGTTTTTATTAATTTGTCCACACCCATTACTTCCATAAGATAAGGATCCTGGTACATCTCATGCCACAGTGCAGTACTGAGAACTATAATGGAAAATGCATTCCAGAAACACTCATTATCGTGCAGATCTCTGCCAAGGCCTAATAATCATCCTGTTGAGCAGTGACAGTGAACACTTCACCGTGTACACAATTATTAAATAGTCATGGCTTGTCAAAGTGTGCGGCTACAAGAAATCTCACATTTCAACAAAATCAATAGTTTGCATCCTGGCAGGAATGAAAATATGTACCTATTTTTTGTTGCTACAGCCACCAAGATATTTACTTCAAATGCATGTATAGCTATAGAAGAAATGAATTACTTGTTTAAACACCAATACCTTAAGTACACATTGAGTGCTGAAGTCATTTGAGACATCCTGGATTCTCTCCTGCCTCTTCCTTTTGCCCCATTATTTCTTCACCTCCTCTGTACATCTCCCTCTACTCCCCACCCACCCCCCTTCCACCTTTTCCACCCTTAAACAATATGTTCTTATGATCTGCTTATTTCCTCCATCCCTGCTTCCCTCCACCCAGCATGACGAGTCATGGATGGGCGGAGATGATGAGCCTCTTACAGGGTTCACCTGGAGAGGAGGCTGTGAGAGGGAGACGACGGGTATCCAGATCTGGAGCGAAGTCTTTGTTGTGGACAAGCCAGATGGCACAAAGGTAATTTTTCTTTTCAGCCCAAGAAGAGACTCGGGGAAATGTTGACAGAACTCGGCACATAATAGACTGGTATTCTTACAGTCTTTACATATGTACAAATATGATTAAGGCTTATTATTATGTTTAATGATTATGATTAATGAATAAAATGGACAAATCAGCACTGAATATAACTGAACCTGTATAACCTACTTATTGAAGTTGGCTTTGTTTCTCCCAACAGGTTGCTGTGCTACTAGTGGACACCCAGGGGGCATTTGATAGCCAGTCCACTATAAAGGACTGTGCTACAGTGTTTGCCCTCAGTACTATGACCAGTTCTGTACAGGTGTGTACAGATGCATGCTTACATGGTGGAAAGTATGCTGCAGGTTTTCCTGGTAAATAATGTGCACCCTGTTACTAATTCTGTTACATGTTATGCTTTTTTTGTTTTCAGGTATATAATCTCTCTCAGAACATACAGGAGGATGACCTACAGCACCTACAGGTGAGTTTCATCAGGTCAAAGTAAACATCAAATGGTCTCTGTTTACTGTTATTTTGTTTTTTTTCAATTTTTTCTCCTATGTGCAGCTTTTCACAGAATATGGTCGCCTGGCAATGGAGGAGATCTACCTGAAACCTTTCCAGGTACTGCCCATTTCATTTGATTCTCAGGGCGTTTATATGTACAATACATCCATGAAAAAGCCAGAGAAAGTTAAATTTCTTCGTGATCACTTGTCATTGAGAGCGTCTTTAATTTATTAGTTTTGATTCTACAATGTAATGCAACTCAGGACTATATCCCTGTTGAAATCCTACCATTGTGAAGTCTACAATTCTTGCCTTGTCAAATTGGTCTTAATTGTACTCTGCAGTGATCTCAGAGTCTTAGTGATGTCATTGTGCTGGACTGCATTGTATGAAAACATGTTTGTATATGTAAAAGGTAGATAATCTGTTTTTATAGCAGTATTTAGCATAAAAATATCATGTATCTCATATTGTCTCTGTGGTTGTTTGTTCCAGTCCCTGATGTTCCTTATTCGGGACTGGAGTTATCCTTATGAACATCACTATGGCCTGAACGGAGGCAACAATTTTCTGGACAAAAGACTACAGGTAACAAAAAATTCTTTGAAGCATTTTGTTTTGTGACTGATTTCAGCTCTGATATTTGTTCAAGTAGGAGAAGAAATCTAAAAGGAAACCCACTTATTGAAAATTGATATTACACAGATACCACACACAAACACACATTATAACTTTGTGGAACAAAATACGTACAAACTTATTCACTTAAACATTACGTTGCTATGTACTGATGCCAGGTGAAACAGAACCAGCACGAGGAGCTGCAGAACGTGAGGAAGCACATCCATTCATGCTTCTCCAACATTGGCTGCTTCCTGCTGCCACATCCTGGACTCAAAGTGGCTACCAACCCATATTTTGATGGCAGACTGAAAGGTGACAATGCGGCAAAACAAACAAACAATAAGAATGTGAATAATGTACTAATAGAGAAACTGAAGCGACATAAAATAATCAGTGTTCGTATTTATTGTAGCTAAAGGTTTTATCACTTTACATGATGTTTATTTTCACAGTAGCCTGAAATGCTTCAGAGGGTGTTTTTTTTGCGTTTCAGACATTGATGGTGATTTTAAGAGAGAGCTGGCCGTTCTGGTGCCTCTCCTTCTGGCCCCAGACAGATTGGTGGAGAAGGAGATTGGAGGCAACAAAGTCACATGCAGAGATCTTGTGGAATATTTCAAGGTTCTTCAGCATTTTCTTTAAATCCATTGGTATTTACAAAGCCACAGACATGTCACAGAAAGATAAACATCCATTTTCTGATAATTTTTTGTGAACATATAGTTGTCATGGTTTACATCATCTGCCAAAATGTGTTGTATGGCTGTTATGATCTTTATTCTACATTCCTACAGGCCTACATAAAGATCTACCAAGGTGAGGAATTGCCTCACCCAAAGTCCATGCTGCAGGTCAGTTACTGTGTTTAGGAGCATCTTAACAAGCATGGGTTGTATTGTTGTATTCTTATGTGTAAGTCTCCATTTCTTATTGCCCTGTTAGACATAAATAATCTCTTATCTCACATCTTTTTGTCTGTTTTCTATTTATCAGGCGACTGCAGAAGCCAACAATCTAACTGCTGTGGCAGGAGCCAAAGACTTGTACAGCAAGAACATGGAGTTGGTAAGGGCGTGGTTCTATTCGCCCTTCATGCTAACATATAACGTGTAACCCAAGCCCAGAAACCATTAGGTGTATCTGTGGGATACCACTCTTAATCCAAAAAGATGGTGGTTACGTAAATCTCTGTCACTGTCTCTCATCCTGATTCCCCTTTCCTCCTCAGATCTGTGGAGGAGGTAAGCCATACATAGCCCCAGCAGACCTTGAACGCTGCCACGACGAGTTCCGCAGTTGCTCAGTGCGCCACTTCTGCTCTGTGAAGAAAATGGGAGGGGAGGAATTCTGCCAGCGTTACCAGAACCAGTTGGAGGCCGAGCTGGACGAGGCCTACGCCAACTTCACCAAGCAAAACGATGGCAAAAACATATTCTACGCAGCACGCACACCGGCCACACTTTTTGCTGTAATGTTTGTCACCTACGTAGTGTCTGGGGTGACTGGCTTTATCGGCCTGAGCACCTTTGCAGCACTGGCCAACTTGGTGATGGGTCTGGCACTGCTGTCACTCTGCGCCTGGGCATATGTGAGGTATTCTGGAGAGTTCCGTGAAGTGGGAACGCTGATAGATCTGGTGGCGGAGACGATTTGGGAACAGGTGGGTAGTCAGCAGAAGAGTTTATGTGACTGTGTGTGTGTGTATATTCATGTTAACCTCAGTATTTACACATCAAAAACAAAATTACCAGAGCAACTCTCTGTCAGATATATTTTAGGATTTGGATTATTTCTGGATTGATTTAAAATATGATGGTAATAGTTTAAAACATTTAACCAAACAATCTGGCAGAATATGTATAAGTTAATGTCAGGAATGAAGATTGACTTGTGTCTTAATATTTTAAGATGGGCTTGAATAAAACATAAAAACACTTGGCAGTAGTCAGGCAGATCCAATTAAATTCATGTTCACAAAGATTCATCAATTTCATTGAAGATAGTGACCATTTTCAATTTGATAAAGGTGTTTTGTAACGATCTTATTTTAAATTGTTAAACTGCAAATGACAAGTGCTGTGTTTTTGTTTTTTTTCAAGTTTTTGAATAGAATTCAAGCAAATATTTAAGACGCAGCAAAGCAAAACTGAATTCAATTTCCGTCTGATATCTAATATTGCCCTCTGCTGGAATTAAAAGGGAGTGCAGATGGATAGGATCATTATCCATGCGATGTGAAGCTCACACACACACAGTGTGTTCTGAGATATTCTATTTTCAGATTTTTAAAATAAACAAACATTTAACATGAAAATAGTGAACAGGAAGAAATCTTAGCTAGTTATCAGATTTATTACTTACTGCCAATCGGGAACAGTTAAAATTACAAATGACAGGAGGATGTTGTTTGTTCTTTCACGAAGTTGTATTGTGTTTTATTGTCCTCTCGGATTATTTTGATAGAGTAATGCTTTTTGAAAGTGTTGCAGTCACATTCTTGGGCTGAAATTACAGATTTGTATTCTGGCAACTATTTGGTTTCTAGGTTTGTTTTGATTCTAGTTTTTCATTCCTCTCCTTTTGATATGTTGAATATTCAAGTAACTTATTAAGACATTTTAGTACGTTCTTGACCTCATTTTTAACTTTTTGATCTTCCTTCACATTCCATTAGCCATGATCTCACCACTTCTACAGAACCAGTTTCAGTTTGTTTCACTGCTGTTATCATCCTTTCAACATTTCCTCTTTTTGTTAACATTCATTTTCTCCTCCTCCAATCAGCCTGAGAGAGAAATCTGGATTGATGCGGTGTTTTAAACGTTCAGGTCACACTGCTTATGTGTCTGCTTTTTTTCCTCCTCCCTGCTTTTCTCTTATTCCCCTCATTCCCTCTGTTGTTCCTCCCTTCCTCTGACGCTTCAGAGGACTGTCAGAAAGGTGAGAGGTGCCGTTTCCTGTTTCACCTTTCCCCTACCTTGCACTACATTCTGTCTGTGTTCATGCTGTTTTATTTCCTTCTCTCCCTACTCCCAGTGCCTCATTTCTCTTTTTATTCTTTTCCACCAGAGCGTTTCCACTTTTTTCTCCTCATCTTCCCTCTGAGCATCCATATCATTTATTTCTCCCAGTTTTCTCCTTGCCCGAGTATGTCCTCCTGTCTGTCTTGTTCTGTTTGTCTGTCTAACTCTCCCGCTCCTCCCTGCTGTCCTCTCAGGTGATTTGCAAACTTTTGGAGCCGGTCAGGGGCCGCCTGGCTTGGCCTTCCTCTCTCCTACCTTCACTCCCAGGAGCGACTCTGGGCCTCAGAATTCTGTCACCACTCAACAACAACTACAAGAAGACCAACTAGCTGCCGGCCGGCCGACGGGTTCACTGGCTAGCTGTCGCACTTAACTTCTCCTGTTGAAACTCCTGCAGTATGCTGGCTTCTTTGTTAATTTTCCGTCCAATTGGTGCTGGTCTTTGTACTTCCACCCATGGTTCCCTCAGCTTGGAGGGCACAGATTTTGTTCTGAACAGCCAGGCCCATCTCAGGATATCGATGGCGTGGAGCCTGCCTATACTGGTTTTTTATCAACTTACTCTGACTTTGTGTTTTTGTGACCTTTTCAGTTGCTGGGATGCAAGGCATTTTCTTTATTAAGAGGTTGATTGCCGTTGTGTTGTGATATGTGTTGTGCAGCATGGTGGAGAATTTATCCAGTTTTTTGTTGCTTTTCATTGAACAACACTTTTTCTCCCTAACCTCTTTAGTTTGTCTCCTTATTAAATGTACTGTATGCACAATACTTCGATTGGCTCACATACTCCTCTCTCTCTCCCTCTTTGTCTCCTGCAGCTGCTGAAGCCGCTAAGTGAACAGTATATGGAAGACAATGTGCGACAGACGCTGGTTAACTCTCTCAAAGCCAGCTTGACAGAACAGGGCTCGCAGCACACCAAGTTAAAGAGTCACT
>OMNV01009347.1:25299-48671 GCA_900303265.1 Brotula barbata | reverse complement strand
CCCTCCTGCTCATTCACTCAGTGTGTATAAGTCCTAGAACTGTGGAACTAGTTCAACACCAAAGCTGACCCCAAATTCCCCAGCCCCCTGCTTCAGTGTCGCTCCTCCTCTGTTTTGCTGGACCTGAAGGACTTTGACATTCTCCATTGTGCCATTCTGTGATAGATTGCATCTGCAGGGCCCAGCGGTCAGGTTGTACCACATCATATATACACATTCAGATCATTGTTATGGTGAAATGTAGCTGACTGTACTCACTATGATTCAGCTGTCAGGGATAACTGTATCAACAATAGATGCAAACTCAAACACATTGTGTGTTTAATGTGACCTCTTACTCAGTTTAGTTTCTGTTCAGTCTGTTCAACATAAGCACAAACGACTGACTTTAACGAGAGGATTGTGACATTTTGTCACATTCATACTTAATTATTGTATTGAACTGAAACTAAACTGACGGCACTCTGATTGCCCCCTGAACTGAATCGATGGATGCAGGAGTTCAAACTTTCCTGCCTCCATTTATTCGGTGTTTCCACTTCAGTGTTGAAGGCGTAACATTATCAAACTCTTGGCTCAGGTTGGTTGTAGGCAAAAACCTCTGTGTGTCTCCCTTTAATATTCTGTGATTGTACTCCTCAAGAAGACTGTTGGAAGCAGCTGATTTGTTGTTTTTGTTTTAGGAGAACTTGTGTGTTTAATCTGGCTGTAGTGTCTAGTAGCAGACCTGCCAGTGTTTGGCCCACTGCATGGTGTTAAGAGCTACTGTGTTGCAGCATTAGACTTTTAGACCCGAGGCCTCTGTGGTCAGGTAGCCAGAGAAGAATTTAATTTTATACAGTTTGCTTCAGTTAATGCCACATCATCAGGTTTTCGCATACGTAGGACCCACAGCACTTAATCTGCTTCTTGCTTTTGGGAGCCCCAGTTTATATTCACTGTAGCTTTGATTTGCCTTTAGCTATCGATACTGTTTAACTCAGAAGTCGTGCAGCATGAAAAATCAGTCGGGGTCTTGGCAGAGCTGGGTTCCCCAAAAGCAGGTTAGTAAAATTGGATTTATACCCAGTAGAATCACGACTTAGTTTCTCACTAAAACAGCTTTGATTGTTTGTTTTTTGGCACAGATTTCATCTAGATTGTTCCTCATGTCAAGCGCCAGTCTTGTACAGTCATTTTCTATGTTCGCATATACAAATTGGGCATGTATGTTGGATTAAATATTTAAATAAACTTTATCTACATTTTATAGGAAATTTGTTGACAGTGGGTTTTTTTTCTTATTGGCTTAGAATTTGTCTGGTTTGAAGAATACCAATTTGCTGCTGTTGGTTTACGTTATCTCTGTCACAAAGATAGAAACTACAGAAGGTCGTGATTAGTGTGGTTGTGTCAGGAGGTGTTTTTGAATGAAGAGTGGGTTGGCGACAGTCTCATTTGCCTTTTAAGACTTTTCTGGTAATTTATTTTTGAAAAAAATTGTTTACCTTAATAAATCATGCATACAATTCACTCAACTCCCTTTGTCATTTTTGAGATTTAACTTGATCTGAATCAAGTAGAAAAGGAGTAAATTGATGGTATAACTCAAGTGGGAAACCTTACTCAGTTTTAGAGGTTTAAGCAAGAAAACAATTGGCTAAGTCAATCAACTCGTTTGCTGAAGGTCACTGGAGGCCATTTATTGTGAGGAACATTCACGTGTCCCTCGAGGACTGTAAATGTCATTATTCGCTCACATGGAGACAGCGCAGGAAAATGATTAGAAGTTATTAGATCAAAAATAACTTGAAAGGGGAACATAGAGGCCATTTGTGTGTAAAGAGTTCAGTGTGTCTTTAAGCCAAACCATCACAAGTACCGGATATCAATCTATAATCTCAACTAATATGATCATTGCATTACCAAAACTGACCAGCAGAATGAGACAGATTCTTACAAACACCCTTTATTCTACCACAGAAGTTTGTCAGGCTGCAGTGTGTAACACTCATGGGCCAAAATGGCAGTTAGCTTGTATGATTACAACTGTATAAAAAAGCAAATGAAAAAAAACACAAGACTGACAGGCACATGGCCTGTCAGTTGCTCAACACTTTTAACAGATACATGATACATAGCTGCTTTTTAAAAAGAAAGTGATGATAATCATCTGGAAGACAATAATGTGAGGAGACCTCACATGTCAACTGCAAAAATAAAATCTCTCACACTCAATAAAATCAAGTCAAACAAGTTTCAGGACATTTTCAGATAAAGATATCTAAAACCACCAAGCGGCTCCCTGCAGGCGGGTGGCTCAGTATGGATTAAACATCATCTTTTGGATTTTAGGACTGTTCACCCTTCCCTGGATTGACTGAGTTGTCACTTCTCTTCCCAGTGACAAACTCTTCCTCCCTTTTCCCTGGTCAAAGTATTTTCTTTATTACAAAAGTTAATGTAGACCAAACGACTGAAAACAATTGTAGGGCTTCATTAAAAAAAAGTGACCTCACTTTAAAACTCAAATTGTGTCATTTATAGTTCATCATATAGTTCATCATATAGTTCAGAGCTCATCTTTATAACATGAACATGTGCACAACTTAGCTTTTCTTGAGTAGAAAATTTCAACTTCCCTGTTCACTTCATTTTTTGCATAAAAACTTCAGAATGAAACTCCAGGAATCTGGTTTGTGTCCAAGCAGTTTGATCTACAATGACTGGAAGATTTGGCAGTATTGGAAAGCCTACATAGTTCAAGAGGTCATTTTCTACCTTGGGTTTCACTTATTTGAGAAGGACTCAAAGTTTTCACTCATCTACAAGGTGAGCTGCTCATTCTGCTTGTTCATGGTTTGTTGAAGTCTTGACATTATACTCTAAATCTACTGTAGGTTCTACTGGACATCTACACCAAGGCCCGGAAAGCAAACGAGACAGCAGCGCCCAGTGCCAAGCCGAGGGCCAGGAAGAAGGCCATGATGGCCCCCGCTGTCTCCGCCTCATGCACCGCCACCTTCCTGTACAAAGACAAGCAGAGGGACAAGATTCATTACAACTCAAACATAAGAGCCCAAAGTCTGATCCAACCGGACCAGCATATTTCCTGTAAGAGTCACTTGGGTGTCCGTCATGCTTACTTGGGTCCAAAACACATGCAGAGGCTTGCGAGGTATCCGTTGGAGAAGGAGAAGAAGATCATGATGATGATGTACCAGGCGTCATGAGCAAACAGCACTGGCATGTAATTACGAGGCTGAACGTTACACAGCATGAAGAGAGGGATGAAGATGACCCGCAGACCCACCAGGACTGGAAGCCAGATACTGTCCTTACCCGGCTAGGGAGAAAATTCAGAGGAAAAAAAAACATTTTTCCTTTGAAGGTAATAAGAAGTGTTTGAGCTGAGACCATAGTGGGAGACACTTTACTCTAGCACTCTGCTGTGTGCTCTGTAGGGAGGACGTCTCGTGTTCAGTTAGTTTTGCCTGATGGTGGTAAATAAACTCACAAGATCCCGGAGCAGCTGACCACTGTATCAAAACGAACAGCGTCACGCTCCGCCAAAGCAGATCCACGTTTTCAACTCAGGTATTCAAACTCAATTTGTCCCGTTAGTCCTCTGCAGCTTTATACATTCCAGGGTGAGGCAGGTCAGCCAAATACACTGTACTCTGTTTGGACGACAGGAAAACTACACTGTTCAACTGATAATTGCCCCTAAACTGGATGCCAGAAGGACGAAGTGAGTTTGGAATTTCACATCATTTCGTTACCAGCAGGAAATAAATGACACTTAATTTATTTGCCGATCTGCTTAACAAATGAACAATTTTTTTTTTACCTCCAGAGCGTCAGAGCATGTTTGACCTGCTCACCTGCTGGTGAAACATTGTTATGTGTGTTCTAATGCTGATGTGTTGCTACTGACCCACATACAGACAGCGGTCAGACTCCTGCCAGCCCAGTCCATCGTGTTGAAGAGGAGGAAACAACACACGGGGATGAAGTAGATGTCTGTGGTGAGAGTGAAACAAAGTGAGAAATGGTTAATTTAAGGAGTCACTCAGTGGCTACGTAATGAGGAGGTAAAATAAGGTCTTTGATGAAAGTTAAACAGAAAAGCCGTTTTCCATTCTTCCCATAAAGCAGCCAATCTTCCCATGTCCAACATGAGAAACTAATGATTTCCACAAAGCTTTATTTCATAACAAGTTGACGATAGAAGTTTGGGCCATGTGAATGTGCCTCTGAATTAATTCAGGGCAAGAATTTATGGTCAAGTGGCTCGCACGCTATCCTAGAGAGACAGACTGGCATTGTACACAAGTGAAAATGAAACTAACCCCAGGCGCCTCCATTTGCTATAGTGGACTTGACCTCAACCGTGACGGCTGGGAATATTCCAATGGTAACCGTGAAGATGAAGCACACAGATAGAGCCATCACCCAGATCTGATAAGAGAGCAGAGGAAAACACAATTTAAAAATCAAGTAGGAAATCTGAACGCTGCTCAAAGTCACAGACTTCCTAAGTCGTGCCTGACATGAGGACAGGCTTTATACTCCATGGATTTGTGTGTGAAACAGATGTTTGAGTGGAACAAGAAAGTTTTATGTGTGGCAGATGATGTTTTACAACCTAAAAATGCCAGACTTTCCTGGAAGTTAAAGTAAAAGGACTCGGATATTAAAGATTCTTTTTACTCCCAGTGATTGATCCGTCTACCTGTTTGAAGATGGTGAACACAGACACTGTGGGTGGGGCCTCCTCCTCCATCAGATTCACCACCGGCTTCTCTCCTGCACTGTCTGAAAAACAAACCAATCTGTATCATCCTGGAGGCCAAATGACTGCATGGAGAGCAGAGAGTCTGTGTGGTTGTTTGTGCGTATATCTTTATACAACAGTTATACAACACAGGATTCCTATGGCACACACCATACCAGTGGTGTGTACGCTTGTACACACCACTAATTAACTCCACAGACTCAGTTAAACTCTAGTCACTCAAACCCCAAACTGAAAATATTCCAAAGCGTTTTCGATTTCACAAGTGGAATTGTGCAACAGCTAAAAATAATTCAGACAGGATGTCTGAGTCAAACTCAGCAGCACATATGACCTAAATGCCATAATCTCCTCAATGGTAAATATTTGAAACTGGAACGTAAAATCCCACCCTGTGTGCTTTTGTACCTTTTTTTAGCAAGTCCATCTTGTTCTCCTCGTCACTTGATGGTCTGGATACATTACTCTCCGTGAAGAACTGGAAAAACTCCTGGAAAACAAGCAGGTGCAAGTTTTAGGGCAAGATGACAGAAATACACACCTCTACAGCCTGAGTGATGATGTAAAACCAAACACAAACACACACGCAATCTTAAAAAAACAATGACTCATTTATACAACTCCTATCTTAAAAGCACTTATCTAAAGCACTAAGCACTTATCTTAAACTTACAAAAACCTTCAAGCACAAATGAGTAAAGTGGGTAAACATTAGAATATGATCGGACTATCAGGAGAATTATAATGAGAAAAAACAGGTGGCCCATTGGTCCTGCTATCTTTAAATAAAGACTTAGACTTAGACTTAGACTTAGACTTCTCTTTATTGTCATTTGAAACGTTCACTTCTTCAGCTCACATCCAAACGAAATTTTGATGCACCGGTCGCAGCACCACAGAACAGACTTGACACATACTGATATAAATATGTACATGAGCAGCATGAGCATATGAATATAAATCTGAGAATAAATATGAGTGGTGAGAATAAATATGAGTGGTAAAATAGTGCAAAAAGACATTGGCAGATGATATAAGTATGAATGAGGTAGACATCTAAAGTACAAATGGGCATGACAAGTATGCAATAGTGCAATAATAATGAACTTATCATGGACTCTATAAGAGGAGACTATATTTTAACAGAGTGAGTGACACTTGTTTTTCAGAATATTAAGCATCTCTGGGGGGTGTTACTGAGAGTTCAGCAGTCTTATTGCTTGTGGGAAGAAGCTGGCGTTGAAGCTGGAGTCTGTTCACAGTTCACAGCATTTGGAGTCTGTTTTGGCTTAGTGGAGTCTGGGATGTGATGTGTGAGCATGAGGCTTTACCATCCTGGGCAGGGCAACATAGGACACGATGGCCAGCAAGATTACAACACAGGCCGTGATGAAGTAACCAAACGCACTGTCCTGCAGGGCTGATCCAGCTAAAAAAACAAAGCAAAGACAAGGTTAGAATGTATGAGCGAGAAAAAGAAATAAACATTCACCCTCGTTTTATATCAATGTTTTTACAATTTCCTGTCCAGCTAACGCCTTATGCACACTTTGCCAGATAGCTTTGCAATGCACAACACACCATATTGTTGTCTTGCGTTCAACCAACTTGAGGTCCAGATATCAAACACGCTCGATATCGTCGCGCCTCGACCAATTAACACGAGGACTCTGTGGAGCTCAGATCGCTGGATTTGTCTCTTAATTACCGAAAGCAAATTTGGGCCAAATGTGCATGAGGCGTACGCTCCGTTTGTTTGGACGATTGGAGGAAAACAGTGCACACAGAGAATCAGACAGAGGCTGGAGAAGACGCAGAAACGTACAGGCCAGAGCGCAGATCATGGAGAAGGCGGCGAAGGTCCCGGCCAGGCCCTGTCCGCTCATGACGGGGGTGGTATAAGATGCGGGCAGCAACCCCGCCAGCCCAAACAGACTGCCCTGAAGAATGGCCCCAAAGGCTGCGGAGGACAGAGGCACAGAACAAGGATAGGTATGAACAGTATCAAACAGGCGTTACTGGGATACAAACTGATTTCAAATGGTGCAAATTCTGTTCAAACTGGACTTCAGAACTGAAATTGTTGAAGAAATTTGTAACGTTTGTCTGCTCAAACACACAGGAACAGAACGTGCAAACATCCACATCGAAACTTCTAGGTCACAACGACCTCCCTCCTAAATCAAAGAGGTTGGGCCGTTCCTCAAGAGGACCTGCGGGTCACGTCTCACCCAGCAGGGCTCAGAAGGGAATGAGCTTAATCCTGCTGCTTTGAGTCATCGCAAATAAACAAATGCAGTCTGATTACTGTCTGCATTCTACAGCTCAATGTGGAACAAGGGAGTAAGTGTGTGCGTGTGCGTGTGCGTGTGTGCGTGTGTGGCTGTAACATGGGACTTTCCCACAGCAGTGTAAAGAGATGCTTTTCATCAAAGACACATGGAGTCAATAGCAAAAATTGGAAGACAAACATGTAAAGGTTCTCAGCCAGGAAAGTTTTCTTGACCCCATCACATTTCGGGAGATTAAGTTCGATCTAAGTCATTGGCATTTTAGTGAAAACACTTACACTTAAGCGATATTTGGCGATTTGCTGGCCCAAATTACCTTTGAATGGAGCCTGACGGATCCCCATGCTATAGTCTGAGTCAGAGGTTGGTGATATTAGTGTTACAGCGCACCAATTTATTCAATTTTCTTCTTTATTACATTTGAACGCCACACCCAGACTTGATTGCTGTATAATCTCTAGGAGCTTTTCACATGGATCTTTAAGATACATTTAATCACCTATAAAGCAGAGCAAAGCACGAGCCTGATCATTACCAGGTGTCTGGGACGTCAGAAAAAGCCGCTGATGTTTATTGGTGTTGGTGGCTCAGTAATAAACATCAAAAGAGAATGAAGGTTTGCAGCTTTGGCCCCCAAATTGTGGAATAAACAACCGATTTCTTTCCAATTTCAACCTGATCTACTGGGCTTACTTTATTTATTTATTTATACATCTGTACAAGCTAACTTATTGTCACGCTGGCAGAACGTTATCGTCTTCAACAAACCACGGCCACTCACAGTTGATGCAGACGATCTTGATCATTGTGAGTGTGAAGAAGGAGAGGGGGGTCATGTCCACCTTGACAAAGACAGCAGTCAGGAAGAAAACCACCAAGATCGCCGTCAGGCTGCCTGAAATCCGAAGCTTCTGGGGAATCCTGAGATACAGAGAGATAACAACATAGATTCCAATCTTCAAATCTGCTGTAGTGCACGTTTCACCGAACTGGTTAGACATCTCAAGCATGATTATACCCGACATCCACAGCACCAATCGAAACAAATTTTCCATAATTATGTACGAACTTTCTCGTCAGTGTAGTTCAGACAACAGACCAATAAACATTTAAGTACAGGGAGGAGTAAGAGTACTCTTCACCCAGACATTTACAGAGAAAGTTAAGAGAGGAACATTTTCCTGAGATGCACAGCTCTGAAAAGATGAAGTCTGTTGTTTATCTTGTGAAGAGCATGTAAGGATGAAAAAGGAGGAAAATTACAGAAAGATAAAGAGAGAAACAGTTACGAGTACCAGAGCAGAAAAACTGTCGGCGTCGGAAGAAAGATAAGAGTGAAGAAGAGGGGAAGCAGACTGACAGAGACAACGGTCAGAGGAGGTGTAGAAGAGGTGTAAAAAACAACAAAAAACGAAGAACATGAAGAAGAGTGTGAGGGTACGTACCAGGATCTACCTCAGTCTGACTCATATTAAAGCAAACATACCTGGGGCACACAGCTACACTTAAACAGAACAGGATCACATTACCCATAATGCCATGGGGTGTAGGGATGATTATTGTATAGTAGGCAGAAAGAGCGGGAGAGACAACTACACTGCACTGTGTGTGTGTGCGTGTGTACCTCTGGTGTATGAAGGAATTGAGGCAGGTGAAAATGAGCAGAGGCACCATGGCGCACAGCGTCATCACGTTGTTGAACTTTGATTCCAGAACATTCCGCGTGTCTCCTGCCTCCGTGGTCCCATTGGACGTTTGATTGGTCTCTGTGGCCGTGTCCTTCAGCCTGCTGGTGAAGTACTGGGGGGGGGGTACATGGAGAGCATTTTGATGATTTGGGCCTTCAGCCTGTCTCCTTCTACCGTAGCAGCAGCAGCGTTGAAACAATGGAAAACAGGCCAGTATTTCTTATTGTGTTTATTAAGTTTTGCCTCCGACTGTAAAATGTCTGCGGTCTGTCAAGATTAAATTTCAGGGATTACTAAGAATTGTTTTGTTGTTGAACTGGCTGTGCAATAAACAGCGTGAAATATCCCAAAAGGGCTAAATGTATAAAATCCAATATTGAAAAAAAAAAAAGAAAATTGGCAGCTTTTGATTGCACAAAAGCAAAGTGGCTCCTCACATTTACTTCAAGGCTGAACATAAAGAGAGCAGATTGTGGTTCGAGGCCAGCTCCCCCTCACGGTGATTCCAAGCCTACGTGCCCAGGGTGATAAATTGAAATTCCTCTAAGGGGTTAAAAGCCCACAAAACAAAACAAAATCACAAGGGATTAAACAGGCTAAACTTCAGCAGCCCCCGTGGGTGGAGCCGGACGAGCCATCCTGAGTGAAAGCAGGTGCTTCTGGGATAGAAATGCAAACAAACAAATCTTTCCTTTCTTTGAACTAAGTTGCCTCTGCGAGGAGCACAACCTTTTTAATCAAGAACTCACAAGCCATTGACAGGGGTCATCCTTTAGGTTCAGGCTGTCTGCTGTTTCAGGGATTCACTGGATTTGTGGGAAGGTTTTCTCTCTATGAAAAGCTAAAAGGCAACATTTTGCCACATTCTTACCAGGGTTGCAGTCATGAAGAAATTCCATGGTAGGAGGGTTCCCAGGCCCAGGATGAAAAAAATGATCCAAACCGCATGGTATCTGAGAATAAAAATACACGAATGAGTCGTTCAACTTTATTAACAAATTGATGCTTTCACTGCGTCCAGGTCTCATTTGACAAACAAACTACAGCCACTTGTTTTTAAAGTTTCTTACTTGTCTCGAGGAGCGTTTTCGGCCGTCATGGTTCCTGCCAGACAGATGAAGTTTTGAGTTTAGTCAGGGTCTGGCCTGAGGTAATATCTCCTAACCGCACAGCAGAACGGCATATCAACGACAAACATATGATTTTTTTTTTTTTTTCATATTTGGAAGCACAAATCTAATGTTTCACAAATATCCCATCGTTCATTACTTCCTCAGTGCGGTCGAGAAGGCAGATGGTTTATTCTTTTGATTTCACAACAGTGTTTGCTTTTACTGCTCTAAAATATAAAACTCAGTAAGAAAAACAACACGTGAAGCTTTAAGGAGAGTCTAAATCTGGGTTTTACATGTCAAGAGCACTGCTGCAAACCCAAAAATGTCCTATTGACAAAACTAAACCAAGAAAAATCTAAGTAGGTAAACACAACAGCAGCAAAGAAATGTTGACCTTAAAGCTGCACAACAGTCGTAGAAGTCGCGAGGCAGAGTTGGAGGCTTCCTCACAGCATTCCTTTTAAAAATGCCAAGAGATGTAGAACACATGTAGAACCCCTACAACTCTACAGCGAGCCAAACTTTCTAGACTTTCTTACTTGGAGAAAAGTTGAAACGGGAACGAACACTTCCTTTTTCCTCCGATGTTGTTCACTACTGAAGCATAGACTTCTGCTCACTTTCCACTTTATACCACAGCCATGCAGCATGTGGGCTGCTGTCCAATGGACCGGCCCCTCTTTGCATCTCTGTGATCGTCCCACCCACTTCCACGTCCTCCACCCAACTCTCCTTCCATTAAGACTCCAGACTTTTGGGGAACAGCGATGTAATGACAACAAATTAAGTTGATACGTCCTTCTAACGACAATAGATTACCACTCATCGTCCCACGTTTCCTTCTCCAAATCCATTTCTAATTTCATTTCAGCCATCCTATTACTCTTATTCTTTCCACCCTCTCTCCTCCTTCCTGATGCTGATGGGAGCCATGTGCAGAAATTGCTGGGTGACCCCACCTGCAAATAGAAATGCTGCTCTGAAACACACTCCCTTCTTCAAAAAACAGACTGTACACACACAGGAGAAGAAGTGGGCGACGTGGTTTGGTTGGCTTTGAGACATGATGTACATAACACTGTGGCTCTGAAGCATCTCATCCTCCACCAAATCAATATACTATTGGAATTAATCATTCCAACAATCAATGCATTAGTCCAACACAATGATTAGTTGCAGCTTCGGTAGTGACGTAATCGTGACAAATTTAAACTCATTTGATTCCCAGTGATGTGAAATTTGAGTAACGAACAAAATCAAATCTTCAAATGGATCATTATGATTATATTTATTGTATGCATGATATATAATGAATATTTTGTTGATCAGCTAATCAGTTAATAGTTTCAGGGCTGATGTGATTATTGGCAGCTCTTGTGTAGTGCAGGGTTCTCCTGGCAGTGAATTCCTGTCTACACAGCTGATCATGAGCGTGCTCTAGGTTAGGATGAAGATGACTCAATATTTAAGGATCCACACAATGCAGCCCCTTGTTTCCACAAATACTAAGTAGCTAACATCCAAAGTAACCACCCCGGACTTCCTGGGAAACAGTCCAATGTTTGTACATGTGAGATGGGACGGGAGACGCTGCATCAAACAACACCGACAAAACCTCGCCATGTTATCGATCCATTTCCATGATGGAAAAATGGGAGACTCTCCTGTTGACCTCAATCCTTGACTTTTTGCCTCAATGCTTTGGCCAGGGTTGAACAGAGAATCAACAGCTGTACCTCTCCATCTCTTTGACATCATGACTGTCCGACAGAGTCAAACTGTCTAATTTTAGTCATGGCCAGAGGTATAATACCAGTCACAAGGTAAACGAAAGCAGATTGGCTCAAACCGGGTCACAAATTCCTGTGATGTATGCCTCACTCTATTTGAATGTCCTGTAGGAATGAGCCAACTGGCATGAGCCGTCTGGAGTCCACATGCGCACACACACACACACACACACACTCACTCTTTCAAGGGTACTTTGTAGTCTGCAGAGTAACACAAAACTTCTGTCTGTCCTGAGTCTTAAATTTGCCTCCAATTTCAACAAAGCACACTGGAAGGGACAAAGACTTAATGGAGTGACAGTAATTTATCGTTTCCTCGCCATCTTATTTCCATACGGCGTTCTGCACATTCATTCAAAGTGATAAATCTTGGGGATGCCAGTCTTTAAATCTTGACCAACAAGAGCAGTTCAGTCTGCTTACAATCTCAACGAAGTGGAGAGTCAAGGTTCAACATCTAGAGATCGTTCATTCCCATCAAACTCAATGCCTGTCTAAAACGTTGTTGGGACATTTCCTGGATGATCACATGATGTCTTACGGTCGCAGACTGGAGTGCTGAGCTATAAGGTAGTTGCAGAAATAGAATTAGCCATTCTGAACTCTATACCCTGTAACAGCTATCACATGTCATCTTGGATGTCGCTGAAAGCATTTGAAGGCACTTACTGTGCACGTGTTTTGCAATCTGGTCGCCGATGCTTTATATGGCATTTGCAAGTGTTTGACCATCAGGTTTTCAAATTCATGCCGTTCCTAGAATGAGGGACGTGCAACACCGTGCAGCTCGTTCATCTGTTGGGGCCAAAAATGAGTGTGTCAACTTTTAGAAGGCTGATTCCTCTTACTTACTGCGTTTCTCACTTTTATTTTCCACTGTCCTTTAGTTCAAATTCAAAAAGGCCTTAGATGGGCGTAGAGGATGCATAACTCTACTTATTACAACAACAAGTAGGTTAGGAAAAAATCACGTACGCAGATCTACGTACAAACACACACACAGCAGGCCACAAACAGATGAACGTCAACCAACAAGCCCATTAATCCCAGTTCTGTCTGCGGTTTTTGATCTGATCTATTGTTCTGCGGAGGAGTGTCATCTCTGAATCCACATTTCCCGCAAGTGATGTTCCTTCTCCTCTGATGTCATTATCTCCCCAGGTATTACACAATCTTCTCTTTTCCTTCTTGTTTCTTCACCGTTGGCAAACCAACCTATTGGTGCAGCACCTCCCCCTACTGTACTGGAGCGCGTCTCATACATCTGGCATTAAAATGTAGCTTGGCAGGATTGTTTGTATCCAATCTAGCTAAAGATAATAGATCAGCACACCTCGGCGTCCAAGATCATTTATATTCCTTTATTGTTATGAGCAGCAATTGTGCATAAACGAGCCGCAGCCTTCATTTTGGAGTGAACTAAATTTAGAAACCACCACGCCACTCTAATTACATTACAGTGACTGGGGTCACATTTTATGAGTGTATTGTGATTCACACGCTGGGTCGCATTTGCAGCCAGTAACCCTGACAGCAAATTAAGTAATGCCCGCTATGGTCACCGCCCTTCATCAGATGCATAAAGTTTGGTTTGAGTTGAAGCTGATTTCACAGTCAGCAGCATCTATTTCACACAGCTCGTCCATGCAGGGCTCTATCGTGACCACAAAACTTTAAAAAAAGGGCATTCTAAATAAAAACTGCACAACTTCACAACACGAACCACCATCATTCATGGCCATTTTCAGAAATAAAGCCTGAGAATAGATAAGATAAATGGCAAAATGCAGTCAAATCCTCACTTCATTTTAGACAGAAACCCAAGCAGGCAACACTACGGGGCTGAAGCTGACAGATGAAGAAACAAATGATACTGATTACATTAAACCAAACAAGCCAGCAACTGCACTGTTTACACTTTTGTTATCTAGAATGTACTTAGAGAGATTAAACTCATCACCTGGAGATGATACCGCTTTGGCGTGCAAGCATACAGAGTTCACAGTTCTTACTTTCCAGGGAAAATAAGTGTTTTCACACGACATGCTTGCTTTTAAAACAGTTCCACATTGCCAAATAACTACCTTGAAACAAAGCGGGATTATCTATATTTCACACTCCTGAAGAGGACAATACAGAGGAAATGATGATAGACGCACTAATGAGATCTGCGCCTATATCCTGGGGAGGATATCAGGGAGAAAAAACAAAAATGCGTCCAAACCACACGGAGGAGTGAGCATCCAGGGTCACCCAGTCTATTGTTTCCACTACGACCTGACTTTACACGTCAAGCTGTTTCCCGTCACTCAAAGAGGACAGAGACAATGCTCAGCTCCAGCTCCCTTCTGTTGGTCAGATCTAGTGTTAAGACTGAGTAAATGGCCTCACGATGAACTTGTTATCACTACTTAGACACAAAGTTGCAATAAAAAATGAATGTGGTGATTCACTCCTTCCATTTCTGTGAAACATTCACACGTGGAACGTCCCCTCAAAAAGAGTCATTCATCCTGTGTGTGGTTACTACATAGTTACTATTAACCCACTCACTCAATCTGAAACAGAACCCACGACTATAAATAGGGGCACAGTTCACTAGAGTTAAGATTCTAGATTCAGTTGGAGTCACATCTGGATTTATCATTGTTATTGTTACTATTTCATTTGCTGTGCATCTCTGTTCCTCTTTCTGCCATCACTCGAAGTGAAAATGATGAAAAGAGAGCAGACTTCCGGCACATACCTCAATAGCAGACACGAAATGTTTTTCCCTCTTGTGTACCCCTCTTCTGGTTATCTGGTTTCCTCGAAACTCAAGCATGTTTTCATTTTTTCAACATTTTAAAAACAGGCACTTATCTTCATCAGCCAGGACGAAACGTCACATTATCTCCTTTCAAACAGCAGGTGGGGGCAACAACTCCCATCCATCACACAGATGGTTCTATATCTGCCCACTGCTCAGCACCGCAGTCACATCTGCTACTGAGAAGAAAACAAAGCCACCATTCTGGGGCGCTCTCCTCCTCACCTCCGGGTCATCACAGACACGAATAGCACAGCCACATGAACGTGGAGCCGTGCCAGGAAACACTGGAGCGTCAAAACCCCCTCGTTATGTAGAAGACTTATGATGACACATTATGCAGATGGGGGTAATCATCTCTTACCATCCCGAAACTGTAACTATTGCTACAAATAATTGATGCTTGACTCACACACACAGCATAAAATATGTATTTGTGCTGTTTATTCATTTTTCCCCATATACAACGCTATCAATACGACAACAACTGGAAGTTTACAAGTGAAGTGAAGTTACGGTGGGGATGAACATGTGGTCCAGCAGACAAAACAATGATAAATCAGCAGTTTAGAGCCACGTGTCAGCATAGTTCACTTGGGTCTTGAGAAACACGTGGTAGTGGCATAAATCCTTGATTATGCAGAAAATAGTTTTTCATTTGGTTAAAAGGTCAGACGTGTCCTTTTCAGGGATTCTGAAACGGACTAGCGCCTCAGACGTCGCTCCGATCTCCGTTTAACGTCTTTGTACTGTTTTTTCAGTTGACTAACACCGCTGTTTTATGTTAGAGAAAGAACAATAAACTCCGATTTACGCCGGCGGAGCGCGTCTTCATTGGGCGGCACATTTGATTTCCATCTGAATTAAGTGAAAGTTAACACGCCTGACGGACCGTCTGACTTTTCTCAAAATCACAAATCGCACAAGACACTTAATCCGAGCAACAATGGGGCAAATAAGACAAACTCGCCTCACATGTGAAGTCAAGCGACAGCGCCTCTGAGAAGCGACCCATTAACGGAAAAAAAATCCAATTTAAACGCATATACACACACAAACGACGTATTTGTCTATTACCTATTGAAAACGACTACAGTAAGTGAACAGTGTGTGTAGTTGAGGACATTGAAGGCGTCTTACCGTATGATGAGAGTCAATGTGTCTGCATGTGATCAGGACCCTGTGTGTGAATGTCACCGCGCGTCTCCGCGCTACTTCAATGCTGCTCGGAAATCTCCAACCCGTTTCAAAAGCATGGGGCGGGATAGCTGTCAAAAATCACTCGTTTTCCCATGTAATTTCGTGTGTCACAAAAACAAACGTCTCCTGAGGCCACACCTATCAGCCCAAATATGGTTGATGAAAGATAAAATTTCTAAAGGAAAATATTCTATAATAGCGATGCCACGTACAAAAATATGCAAAACTTTTATCTTTGCTGTAGGCAATTATCACTTTATGCATGCAAATGAGAAATAATTGTGACAGCTATTTCTATGCACAAAGGAGGAAAGACTGGAATTCGAGCAGAGGTTTGGCGCTGAATTTAAAAATGTAGATTTTCCAAAGCCGAAAACTTGTAGCTCTGCTTCTATGCATGTTTTGAATTCCAAACATAAGTGACTTATTCCTCATCTCCGTCGTGCTCATATGTCATCACCACTTTTTTGAAGACAGATCACCTTATAGCACAACAACAAACTGAGAAATTACTTCTTAAAAATCATTCTGCAGTAATGTTGAACTTATTGTATCTAAATAAACTTAATGTAGAGGAATTTGAAGAGGCTTTTCAAAGCAGAGGGATCCCCATTGGGCCATTGTATGAATCACATGGAACTGGTATGTGAATTCTCAAAAATGCTCCAACTTAGGAGAATAGAATAAAGTGATTTAGTTTGGATGGAAAAATCATTACATTTTGTGAAATTGATGGCACATAGCTTTAAATCTTAAATTCTGGCTCTTTCAATAAATAAAAAATGTGCAGGACACAACATCCGTCCGTCTTAAATATGTGTACAGACAGTGAAAAAGCAAGCACACACAATCCTTTCCTCTGTTGAGTTGAGAGAACGGTATGTTTTCCTAAACGTGTGTGAAAACTGACGCTGATGTGTAATTCCATCATAACATGTGGGCCAGTCTAAACAGCTGGGTTGAAGTGTTGTTTTTGTCCAACGTGTACGAGCCTGGACACCATAACCAATGATTTCCAGCACTTACTCATATAGTCCTGGTGGGTTAGCAGTCTTCCACACCCTGTCTCCCCTGTCTCAAAAAAGCTTGTGGTGGTTTTGGACAGAAACCAGAAGTCTGGCTGCTTTCTCGCTAAACCAAACCCAAACCCAACAATGAGGAGCTGGCTCACAGACTGAGAGACCACTGTCTCTACCAGCATGAGGACACAGGATTACACTTTCTATCAGACAGTGACGCTTCGAAGTCCTTCACACCCAAATGTATAAATAAGCAATAACTGAGCAATTTGGGCTCTTGAAATGAGTGATGGGTATTAACTAGACTAAAAATAGAACAGATCAATACATTGATCATATCCATGTACAGTTCTGCATTTTGCTGCCATGAAAATAGTCTCAACCTGTAACGAGCTGCACAAAGAACGTCTTCACCACTAACTGATTTTGGGGAAGCACCTGTATGATAATACATCTATACCCAGCCTGCAAAAAAAGAGAGAAAGCCAAAATAATTTTGCCATAAGCCGATGTTTTGGAAATTTTGTTGCCCAAAAAGTTTAGCTTTGTCATGTAGCGTATGTCTGCAAACAATACATTGGGGTTATTTCCTTGCCTTGTTTTCAGACTGTGACAAAAAAAAATCCTTTTCTAAAATTTTGTCAAGTTAATAAATTTCACTATTTTCTTCTACTTTTTGACAAATGCCTCTAGAAACATTATCATACATTTTCAAAGTGTAGGGTGGTGTGCAGATTGTGTTTTCTGGCCTAAAGATAGCTGTTGAAGAGAGCACATAGAAGATATAAACTCCGTGCCCAATTGGAAAATTGATTCTTCAGCGGTTTCGCTTCCTGTTGACAATAACCCCTGTTTCCCGTACACAACTTTGAAAATAATGTTTATGCAAATATGTCCAATTTGAGAATGTCCTGTAAATTTGTGGCATAACAGCGAATTCAAGTAGAGGAGGGCATGACATGAATGGACTGGAAGGGACTTTGTGACCACATACCGAGATTTAAGAAGAGAAAAGGAAATTCCAATGGATATTCCAATGGATGGCCTCCTCAACTCCTGAATAAGTCAGGAGACAGCAAGGGTAGAGCAAATCCCATTTGAGATAAGAATGTTGTGGCGAACCGAGAGATCTGGCTCCATTTTGGGGATTAAGCCTTGGGCTGAAGTGTCGAAGACAGACCAACAAAGAAAAACTTAACCGTGGAGGTCTTGGAGAGTGAAATCCCCCCTCATCTTCACCAAAGCTGCCACTTCAAATTCTCAACAGAGTGCAAGATTGTAGGACGGGTCTACAGAGGTCACATAGTTGTATAAAATCCCCATTAGGACGGAGGATCCAAGAATATTTGTGGCACAGACAATGAATTCCTCTCAATCCAACAATGCGTTTGGGATGAAAAACTAACATTGATTAGATGGTCACCCCGTGGGCTTCACTGCAGCACGTAGGCCAACAGCTGCACAACTGGCATCCCGCCCAAGAGTGTTCACTTCCCTTTGCACTAAGTTTGAATTTGGTGTTGTTTCTAACATTCCATTCCATAATCCTCAAAAAAGCAGAGGTCTTTTTAATTGATGTGTTCACCCCTCAGGACCCCTCATACATTTTGGTATGTGTGAAATGTTGACAGAAGCTTGGATTTGAGCGTAAACCAACCTAAAAACTGAGAGGGCCTGCCAAATATTTTTGTGAACTTGGTATCTTGTAATTTGTGGCCGAGATAACCTCATTGCTGCTCCCTTACATAATCTTGTATGACGACTGTAGCTCAATAAATCTTACTCTTTCTTCCATCTAACACATGATTGGTCACATAACATGGATTACAGCCTTAGAATGCAAAGCCATCTCAATGTAAGAGTTGATGAAAACTCACAGTAGATATTAACATCCTGTCCCACTTATAAATAACAAGCTTGTGTGAGCACATCTGTAAAAGTTAGGGCATCATTACTCTAAAGGAAAACTTGTTTTTTTTTTTGTTTTATGAATTTTGCTCATGTGTTGCATTGTTGTCTGACAAAAGAGTCTGGTCGATTCCTTGTTGTCTTTCCCAGTTAGGTACCGAGGTAAACTTTAACGATAAAATGACATTAGGATAAAATCGTCTGCCCTCTCTGTTTGATCGTTGAATGATTTTTAAGCCCCTGTGTGGTTTTTTAAAGAATCATTAAGACTCACATCTTGGCCCATCTGGATATCTGTGGTTATCAGACATCCTGTTGGCTCTCCTTGCTGCAGTCAATAATTAAACTGACTCCTGTTTTTCACCCATGAAATCTATGCTTTGCTTCCTTAAGTCCACTGAACATCCTCTTGGGCCATTTCACACCCGTTACTTGATTGTTCTCGAACTACAGTATCTGTGTGTGTGTGTGAGACGGTACTAGACAAACAGGTCAAGTGACACCCACCCATTAAACCCACTGATTGCTCGATTCCCTGGATGCTGGAGGCCATCTGTTGAAGCCATGAGCATTATTATAATTTATGAAATGTAAACAAAAAATGGAAGAAATGTGCTGATTAATACAATACGTTACAGGCATGGCTTCCTGACATTCAGCTGCGATCTTTATGGTTTGTGTCACAAGAGGGTTATGCGTTTCCCTGCCTTACAATACAGGACTGCATTTATTAATAGATAATTCATGTTTTCAGCCAGGACGTGGGCCTTCATGGCTCTTGTTCCAAGAGATACATCAGCCAACGTGTAAGGCTTTTCATTTTGTGTTTGTTCTTACTTTTCTGTCCTCTAAACTATGGCACACTAGTTCTTGGAAAGGCAAGAATGACTGTATCCTCTATTTATGCACTGACGACACCAAGGGGACTTTTTTCCAGTAACATTTAAAACTCTCTGTGGCAACACATTTCATGGGAAAAGGAAAGATTTCAACTTGTTTCATAAAGTGTCAGTGAATTAGAAATGATTGATTATAAAGCCACGTTTGATATTACGATGCTTATTGTCAGGATGATTGAACAGCGGTGTTTGTGGTGACCTTATTTCACTGCACAGTTCTTAAAGGACTGATGTCGTGTTATTGTGTTACATAATAGGAATATATTAATAAATATGTTCTGCATCTGGTATGAATGTGTTATTTCATTTGTACACAAATTCCAAAGAACTTCAATGTGCATGTGTGTACTGCAGGTCAGTATCACAGCCAGAGGATTTACTGCAGTACGTCTGCTGTACACATCATTGACAGGAACAATTTGTTAAATTGTCAGGCAAAGGTCGCAAAACAACCGTTCAGTGAAGAGGTCAATGAATCATTGCCGTGGAGCAAATAGCAAAAAAATGCCAGGTTTTCCAAAATTAGGACTAAGTAATGATGGATTTTTACTCCCTCGACATACATATTAGAACTCAACAAGCTGCCTGCCTAATTGTCCCTGCACCATTGCTCTGAAAAGCATCCTAACCTCCCTGAAGTGTTTGTGTCCATAATCCGTTTCAACAGAAAATGCCTGCTGCATGTGAGGTCCTTCTTGACCACATATCAGACTGCCAGACATCTCAGGCTCAGTGTCACAATCATCACTGACTTTTGTTTGCTTTTTGGCACACCATTATGGATGAGGCTTATAGTTTGAGCTGACCGCTGCAAGATTTAGGGCTAAAGGTCATAAAGCTGGAGTCCTGCTTAAGCCTGTAATAAGCTGCACCAAGCTCGAGTTACAGAACTCCTGCAGGTCAGAGGGTCAGAGCAGTGATGCCCAAAGCATTACGAACTAAATTCAATTGAGATGTAACAATCTAACAAAGAAGACATTTGAATTCATTTAATATTTATGAAAAAAGTAAGAACATGAAATTGGAGATGAGGCTGGCAAAGTGGAGTCTATATGCACGGTATGTACGTTTCATCACACTTAAGAAAAAAAACGTGCCTGGAGGAGACAGCACTCAGATATTAACAGCTATAAAGTTAATCTAGAAAAATCTACAAAATCTCAGCATCTCTCACCAGTTAGGGAATGAAAGCATATGTTTTCAATTATTCCTGGGACTTTCCTCTAACCCACTTTGGGAGTTATGTAATATCGTCCCGGGCATGCTTTTATTGTGGAATACATTGAAGTAATTCCACCAGGCTAACGCATAGAAATCTTTATGAGCAAGCCAAACTGACCCCCGTCTGCCATCTCTCGCCTAAAAAGCCCTCATATCTACAGTATGTGCATGTGTATATGATATATTTTATCTAAGATGTAAAACAAACATGAGCTTACTTTCCTGTGGAAAGTTAATGAGTACACATTCTGCAGTATTTCAAACTAAACAGAGCAGGGAAATTCAATGGGCCTTTTCACATTAGTAATCCATTAATAATTTAGTATATCACATAGAAAAGACATCAAAAATCTAATAATTTCTAGAGGAGTTCTATTTTCTTTAAAAAGTCCTAAAAATCATTACAATAGCCCTATTTTTAAAATACTTTATTTTTGATATCTTTTTCTTTTTAATTTCTCTTCTCTCTTTTTCCTTGTTCTGGATGTGTTGGGTTTCACTTCATACAGATTAGGGGTTCTATAGTTCCCAATCCTAAAAACCAAATACCACAAACACTCTCATTTAGACAGACCACAATCACAAGCACACACACACACACACACACACACACATTTGACCTGCAGACGTCTGGTCACCTCTTGTTTTACTGTTCTCCTTCTGCTTTGTCCTTCGTTTAGTCTCGGTGATTTTTTATTGGTAGTAATCAGGCCTTTGTATCCCAGAGGGCATCTGCCTACCAACAGAATGATCCTTATAACAAAGATCTGTCACTTGGCTGCACTCCGTTGCATCATATTACTCAACCAGTGCTGTGCTGACCATGCCCCCCGGCTGTTTTACACCACAAACCTTCTAATAATAGCCACCTATCTGGCTCGGGAAGCAAGGTTCTCAGAGAGGATCAAGTGATCATAAAAAGGAGAACGTGACGGGACAAATGTAAGATGATGCCAAGTGAGGGAAGGACATGTGGCTGCAGAAACTTTGAGACAGTAAAATGATGAAATAAAATAAAATAAAATAATAAAATAAAATAAAATAAAATAAAATAAAATAAAATAAAATAAAATAAAATAAAATAAAATAAAATAAAATAAAATCATTGTTATTGTGTAATGATTTAATTCAATAATGATTTATATATTTGATGTATTTTTAAAGTTTGAAAGCTGTTACAGACACGAGGCAAACTTTAGCCTCAAAGGACAGCAAGCCAGCCAACTTTTTCTACATATAGTCAAAGACTAATTAAAAGACGATGCATTGCAAGCCTCCAAAAAGCCTTGAACAAAGAAACAAACAGAGCAGAGCAGAGCATCTTATCACTGTGAGAATACGAGCGTTCTCTAAGAGCCTGAAGCATTGATAAGTAAGCAGCCTAAAAGTTACCTGGCACACTCCACCAACATTATGTCATACAAACATTGGGGAGTGGAGATTTGGTATACGGGCGTGTACGTGCGTGCCTGTGAGTAAACAAGAAGGTCTATATTCTCACACTACCACCTGCTGTGATGCCTCAGCTCAGAGCGTGTAGGAGTCTCAACCTCTGGGTGACAGTTAGATTTCATCCAGAGCAAGGTCAGCTTTCAACTTCTCCTACAGCTATCACAACACATGGAGTGAGGGAGGGGGAGAGACAGACAGACAGACAGACAGACGGACAGCCAGACAGGCAGACATCCTCTCTCACAGAGCTACATTTTATTTAGATGGGTTTGCTTATTCTCAAATAAAAATTTAAAAAATCATAAAACTGTGCAATATTTTAGTGGTGGTAGGGTGTTTCAAAATAAAATACAATATCGTACAAAATACAGCGTCCAAAAATGTCCCTCGAATATCATATTAAAGCATTTAAATTGAAACAAAATGTCAGTTGACAATTCTTCTTAACTGCTGCATAAAACAAAATCAACCAGTTTATCTCTGGGTGTCCTATCTGACACCGATACTCACTTGCGAATTTCCCTCGGGATGAATAAAGTATCTATCTAATCTAATCTAATCTCATCATTTTGTATAACTTCACCTCCGGTTTGTGATTCCAAAAAACTTTATTTACAACTAATAAACCCCCCAAAGGATTTATACGATCATACAACTTACAACAATTGTAAAGATTACAGGAAGAACCACGAACAAGTGATCAAAGTTCTACTGCATATTTTGGAAAACAGTATTAATGCACTAGTGGTAAATTTATTGGGTTTCAAGTAACGCTGATAAAGATAAAGGAATCACCTTAAGCAGCTCCTTGAGACTTCATATGTGAAATTGTGTTAAAGACATAAACTTGACCTGAATCTTGACTAGATCGACCTGTGCACCTGCAGCCTGGAGAGGTTATGCGCACTGCGCCTCTGTGACGTCACACGTCATTTGACCTTGGAGCTCCTCTATCTCAGCATCTGGACACGGACCGGTAACTATCTGACCATCATCAGACAGAATCGTCAACGCGTTAGGCAGCCATAGTCAGCAGCACGTCGACGGATGGGACAGACGGACACACAGACGGACAACAGACACACAGACAGACGGACGGACTTACCCACATGAACGCCTCCTCAGTGCGTTTGGTCACACGCAGCAGCATTCAACTCAACTGGCACAGCGAGACGGGAGCAGGAGCTGAGGGGTGGGGGGGCA
>OMNV01009347.1:0-25279 GCA_900303265.1 Brotula barbata | reverse complement strand
GGGGGGGGGGGCAGGGAGGGGGTCCCACTGATCCAGATTTTTAACCTCTGAAAATCTGGCGACGCCTACCAATGAGTTCATCACGACAAAGTTACTGCGGATTCTAGTGAAAAGCCCGTGGGTGTGTTGTTATAATGATTTCCTCAGAATATCATAATATTCCTGGCAGCTGTGGAAACTTTGGCCAAACACTGTACCAGGCCTAAGTATACCACGCGCTTGTTAAAGAGGTCGAACTCCAGAAAATAATCCTCTTGCATCAGATCCAGAGCCAGATGAGGGGATATGGAGGAAAAGAGTAAACAATGACAAACAGCCAGGTCAGTATAGATTTGGATGATGTACACTTATCAATATACTATACCATTAATCCAGATAATCCTATATGCTACATGTGTGACATAAATCTGGGGCAACGGGGTAGGTTCTGTCGTTTCTCTGAGTGGTGATCGAGGAGGAAGCAGGCTGCGTGATGGTGCTGTTTTCCTAAGATAGACGGACTTACAGGAGAATCAATAAAGATCAGTAGCCATCAGCTGACCGCTTGTCTTTGAAGACCTAATATAAAACATCACCCTTTGTCTAATGTGACAAAAAAGGGGATATGAGCCAGGCTTGCTTCCGAGGTTTCATCCGGGAAACAAAGCACACTGTTTAAATTAGGTAACAGCTGACATGAGGCTTCACCCAATCTGGTCACCAGATCTAAAAAGAACATAAATCATAGCCGTGTCGGACATTCTCAGTGCTTTTAATAGCAAAACAGCCACACGTAAAGTTTAGTCAGTGATTAATGTGCACTGGGATTAGCCAAAGAAAGTAAACAATACAGCAAATGTATCTCTTGGCATTGCTTCAAGCTTTTTGGCAAAACAAATTGTCTTTTAGTTTACTTTATGGATCAACAAATTCATGTTCAGGTCAAGAACAAAATTCCACGTGTAAAAGGAATAGGGTTCATTTTTTTGAAACATTTTAAAGAAATGAATTACTGGACATAAATGCCGAGCTACTCCCTCATCAAACAGATGATAGTGGAGAATAATTCAATCTAAACTTACATGTCTTCCCCTCTGGATTGTTTTCATTGCTGCTTGTGGAGAATGTGCACCAGATGTTTGTGGTCCACGCCAAACAACCCATGAAGTTTTTATTACCGCTAAATCTCCTTTCCTCTCCTCCATGTCAGCCAGCCATCACTCTGGATCTCCACACCCAAACTTGCATCGTAGAGACATCACTGAGCAGTGGGGATTACTCGGCTGCCCAGTTGTGCAACTGAATTCTAGCGAAAGAAAGTTATTGCTATTAAGTTAGTAATTATTATACAGTATGTGCTGGAGTACTTTTGGGGGAGCAGAAAGCTGTCATATGAATTCATCTGCAAAAGTAAGAAAACTCTAAATAATAGACACATTAATCAAAAAATGTGCATTTGAGATAACATTAATCAAATTGAATGTTGTTTTTAAATAGCACACATTAAATAAATACGACAAAATGTATAAAACAGACTAGCAAATTCACTTAATTTATTTTAATTTACACACATGCGCACCCACAAAAACAAGCTGACATAACCCATCTCCTCCCATGAAGGGAGTTTCTCGTGAGTTTTGACATAATATAACCTCACAGAAACATAAGCCTTTTGCACTCTTTTGTCAGCGGAAATATGGGGCAATTTGGTCAAACAGGCAGTCTGGGTCAAAGTCCTCCAGTTGGGACTTTGCAACTTGGTCAAAACACTGTTTACCGCAAACTAGTTTGGTTCTTGTTAGTTGAGGTACAAATGATCAGCCAGTCATTAAATCTAAATTAAGCCTAATACAGGCACGCACATGAAGGCTCCAGTCATGTGTGAAACCTTTTCCAAGGAAGGAAGGAAGGTTGGGCTGTGGTTGCATAACCAGATAAGGATCAGACTAGTTGGTTTTGCAGTCAGGCAGTATAATAAAACCTTAACCGTGATATCGCAAATTTCCTTGAAGAATGCCCAAAGTTGATTCCTGAAGCAAGTGTAACACACGTTAAAAAGGTCTGATTGAGAAACGTTTTTGTTTTTTTTTACAATAGTGACAATTATCTTTTAAAGTTAAGGCCTTTTTGTTTCCCCTTAAAATTATTTTTATTCTAGATGTGTTGGGTATTATTTTATAGACATTTATTCAAAAATCTATAAACCAATTTCATTTTGTGGTCACTTCAGATATGATCCAGGGAAGTGCCCAATAATCCTGGTGGTGATCTGGATCTAGACTTTTGTCTTTCTCTTAAACAATGCAAGATAGAGCTTCAAATAAACTTTTTGTCACATTTAATTTAGACTTAAGTCTGTGAAGGGACCTTAACAAAACTTAGACATACTCAAAGGTGAACTTCCAACAGATGATCCGGTGCAGAGGGTCACATAATGCAGAATCACTGTGAAGAAACACACAAGGCCAGACACATGCAGACACCATGATGAAGCCAAGACGGAATCGTACCTGGACGACTGTTGGGCCTTGGTGGAGGTATACACATTGATGAAGGCCCCCCTAAAACCAAATAAGAGGGAAACAGCTCATGTTGATCTGGTGCTGCTGTGCAGAATGAAGATAGATAAACTAAAAAGTGCTTCCATCTAGTGGTGAATCTTTACACTCACCAATGGTCAACTTTGGCATTCTCTGGAGTCGACATTCATACTCGTCTAATATCAACATCTCATACTTTTGCAGATAATTAGCCTCGGTGATTATGCTCAT
This sequence comes from Brotula barbata, assembly GCA_900303265.1. Taxonomy (NCBI): domain Eukaryota; kingdom Metazoa; phylum Chordata; class Actinopteri; order Ophidiiformes; family Ophidiidae; genus Brotula; species Brotula barbata. The sequence goes on along the minus strand of OMNV01009347.1, from coordinate 22,529 downwards.
TAAATCCAAAAAGCATCTTATATGACTGCAAAATGAAAGTCGCACAGCATATTTGGCATGTTCCATTTATCAGTGTTGGTACCTCACAGGACAAACATGGCCAATCAGGATCAAAAGGAAAGAGTGAGAGGACATCATCCATCCTCCTCCTCCACAAAACCACTACCAGCATCCAGGGCCCATCCATGGTCCAGGGTAATTTGTGGAAGCTGCTATTCCCAAACTTATATCACTCTCAGGCTGACTCAGGTGATGGTTTAGATTTTTTCAGAAATCTTTCCACTTCAGTCCTCAGGTGTCTTTCTTCGTTTCAGAATGTACAAAATCATGAAAATTGATCACTTTATCTATAATAGTTTATGGTGCAGTAGGACAATAACAAGAGCTGGCATGCATCCGTGTTATATTAGGAGTGAACAGTTTTTATTTCACGTCACACACACTAATTCACAAATCAATTAAAAAATGATGCTGGAAATGAGGAAATATATTGTAACGCTACAGTGTGATGATAAAGTCAAAGGCTGATTTCATGAGCAGGACACAGATAGTAGTTTTTTTCTTTATTTCAATGTTTATATATGTGGAATCAAAACACCCCAGGGTTTCTTTTCTCAATGCTTATTGCATTATCACTACTAAAAACTGGTAATTCATGAATGAAAAGCACATTCCTATAGATGATTTTCCCACTTTGACACAGTTTATCAGTATTTTTGTGCGTGAGTCCTCAGGTGACATTTTAGGTGTATACTTTGAAGAAATCCTCGGCCACAGATGTCACACTGGTATGGTCTCTCTCCCGTGTGGCTTCGCATGTGCTTCTTCAGATGGCCACTGTGGGTGAAACTTTTATGACAGTGAGAGCAGCAGAAGGGCTTCTCCCCCGTGTGGATCCTCATATGGATTTTCAGATCTCCTTTCCGGCCACATTCCTTGCCACATACGTGACAGCGGTGCAGTTTTACCCCCGAGTGGCTGGCCATGTGTTCAGTCAAAGCGGTGATGCTCTTGCAGCGTTGGCCACACACGTTACAAAAACTGGAGCCCTTATGTGTCATAATGTGCTCACTAAAACTTTCAGAGGACTCAAACATTTTCCCGCATACTCGGCATGCGACACCGGTATCATTTGGACGAATACAACAAATGTGATGTCTTAAGTGCAAACTGGAGGCAAAAGATTTGTCACATATGTGGCAACGATGGCTAACTGTCGCTGGATTTAAAGATGAAATACCTATAGATTCCCTGGAAGTGATGAGGGAAATCCGACTCTCTTCTTTCAGCATGTAGTTAGAGTCAGTAAAAGTTGCTGCAGGTCTTTCGCTCTCAGTATCGTCTGGCACTCTTGTTTTATTCTGGCTCAGAGATGAAGAAGTTGAGGCAAGAGGTAGTGTGAACTGTATAGATTTAGTGTCCTGCATATCTTGAAGCTGTTTGTCCCCATCACCGTTTTGAATATTGTTTTGACTATCAGGCTGCAACGTCACTCCTGGGTTTTCCTGACGATGTTTTGTCAAATCAGAGGAGGAAGAATGATAGAGGACATTACTGTCTTGAACACCTTCCTCTTCTTCGCCACCCCATGGCTCCGGATCCTCCTCTTTAATACGTGGAGGTTCTGGGTCCCTCCAGCCCAGGGTGGGACTCAGCCCTTGCTCACAGCATGGGTGGTCTGGAGACACTTCTTCACAATTGAGAGGCTGAGGGGGGTCTGGAGAAAAGAGTAAAGAAACAATTGTCACTATCAATCATTCCTGATTAATCTACTGATTATTTTGATTACTGGCCTCTTAAATGTTAAAGAAGTGGGTATCATTTAAACAGTTTCCCCCCAAATGCATTCAACTGTGTGTGATATCAGCTTTGTACTTCTCACTTGGATTTTATATAAAACTTTATGAAGATGAACCCATTGGTGGGTACCTAAGAACTTAAGGTCAACAAATGACCTTAGTTGATATAACAGACAATTTGTGAGTTTTTAGATAAACAACAATATCTAAAATGAATTAATTGCACAGCTATGCAAATAGTGCTAAATTTGTCAGTTGGGTAACTAACAGAAAATTAATCAACTCTTCTTTCTGCTCCTCTAACATTAAACCTAAATTGTCATTCCTTCTAAACATCAGCAATCGGTTAAAGTCCATAAAAACAAAAGTCGTCGAAACAGTAAAAGATCAGAATATGGCTTGAGATGGAAATTTTAATCAAATCGCAGTGTAATCGCAGTATAAACGGACCTGTTTGGACCTGTGAGGTGTTGTCAAGCAGCAGTTCTCTTAGTCGTTCAATCTCCTGCTGACAACTGTCTACTTCTTCTTCATATTTTCTGATTGTTTTTTCGAAAACTTGGAATATTTCCTCAGCAGCGGCGGTAAGACGCTCATTTACAAAAGCTTTCAGAAGCAGCTGTGTCGACATTTCGACTACGATTTGACTGGTGAGGATGAACCGAGGAGATTTCAATCGCACTACATGGAGCCCCTCTGCAGTTAGCTTACAAGCTGCGGAAGTACACTAATCAACAGAACAAAAGACTTCCGCTAGAGGAAACAACAATTCCGGTCGGACTCTTTCACAATAAAAGCTTGCTAAAACAACAACAACAACAACAACAACAACAACAACAAAAATAATAATATTTAAACGTAAATGAATGAAAGGTTATTACTGTAGTTCACTTTAAGGCAAACAATTCATTGTTATTCAAGGGCGTTTAGATGCATGCAATAGGCCGTTTCACATAAGTAGTCCATTAACAACTGACTATACCACGCAGAAAAGACATATGGTATGATCAATTATTAATGGACCACTAAAGGCTGTAGGATACATTACATGTACAGTGTGGATTTTTTATGTGAGTGTCTGACTTTTTGTGTGTGGTCTACCTGTAAGAAACATACATAAGAACCATTTAATTAATATTTATGAATAATATGGATAATCGTTGTAAGAGCAAATACAAAAGCACCTGTGAAAGCAAAACTACAATTCCTTTTGACAATTTTGTGGAAGTCATATGTAGATTTTAGAACAAACAAAAGGTGTGACTGTGTTGTGTGGTATACTTTAGAAACCAGTTCCAAAAGTTTTCTGTCTGTTGACTGGTCAAACAGAGAGATATGAATGCAGGTAAACAGACAGACACAAAAACATCACCCATCAAACAAAATTAGCATCATCATCAGATATAAACATGCTGATTTATCTGTTCTATTGATTAACTGATCAATTAACTTTTGAATATATGACGTGTGTAGTATTTACTGCTGGCCTGTTCCAATGTCTTTTTCTGTTGTCTTTTATTGTGTATTTGAATTTTATTCTGTATTTGAATTTGTGGATACTGCTGGAAGATGTGAATTTCCCTCGGGATGAATAAAGCATCTATCATCATTATCATCATCACTCAGTCTCTCTCTCACTATGTGTGTCTCTCTCATGCATGCACTCAGAATCACCACTAGAGGGAGCCATCTTCCTTAAAACACAATGCAGCACAATGTCATGGGTACCTGAACTGCACATAAGCTTGTTTTTCTTTTTTTAAATGACGTGATGAATAATGAAAATGGTCTTTAGAGGAAACAGAAACTACTTAGATCCGAACGGATGCCTTTAAGGGTAACAGAATTCAGATAATAGCAACTTGTCATAACAGGAGAACCCCAACAACTTTTAGTTTATTTGTGCCATTTCGAATTGCCACTGTGTCATCGTTCAAATTGCTGACGTCTGAATGGAATTTACCCGTTTTTACCGTTCTTAGTAAGACTTGGACTAGAACACTTTGTGTCAGATCCTAATTTAGAGAAAATATGCTTGAAATCCTATCAGTCTGGGCGTATTACATTTCTCTAAAAATAACGTGTAATTGAATATTTATGAAAATAGATGCAAAATCAGTGAAATTGAAAATCATTAGATTTTATTGGACGGTTGGACACACCCCCACCAGGTGGGCGTGTCTGAGATCGCGTTAACTCAAACAAGATGATTCGCCTGCTATTCTCATGTAAGAAAACCGTTGTCAGCTAAGTACCAGAGCCACAAACTACAATGTTGCTTTCTTACGTTTATACGGAGCGTGTATTTCATTAACGCAAATTAAGTTAAAGTCACGATTCTGCCTGCAACCAAGCGCCTTGATGTTTCATATACCTAATGTGCGCATGCGTGGGGCGTGTTACTTCCTGTTGTCTGACGTCGTGGGGTGAGCCTCTATCATCTATCGCTACTACTATCTTTGAAGCAGCACAGCACGGTGTGAAGGGGCGCGCGAGTAGCCAGGCAGGGACCCAGAAGACATGTCGGAAAGTGGGAGTAAGGAACCCGCAGGGTCCCCGAATGGAAGCAGCAGTGGGACGAAACGTGCTGCCAGACCGCCTGTGGGCAACAGAGTGACCGTGGTGCTGGGGGCTCAATGGGGCGACGAGGGGAAAGGAAAAGTTGTGGACCTGCTGGCACAGGACGCGGATATGGTGTGCAGATGTCAGGTGAGTTAGCCCCGTGCTGCATTCACTGACATGTCTGGTTAGTAACCCCAGTGTTTTCAAAGCCATCTGCTAGCCCCCTAGCTAACGGCAGCTACGCACCGTTCGCAGGTGACAGCTGCCTCCTGGTTCGTGTTAACAGCTGGATAGCGAAGGTCAAGTTGCTAACCAATATCTTAGTGTGTTGTCAATGTTTCGCGAATGTCACCTTGAATCAAGCTACAGTTGCGGTTTAGCTCCAAGGCAACTAAAATGTTTTATTGAATGAACTCCTGTCGTTCACATATGACAAGCTACACCTGGGTAACTGGAGCTACCAGGGTCACCACATCAGAGGGGGGTTTAACCAGCCGTTAGCACAGATAGTTTGTGTCCACTAGTTAGCATTAAGACTGGTCAGCAGGTAGGAATTGTTATGGCGGAATAACTCGTTACATCTTAGCGTTACATTATACTTTTAATTCAGTAGAAGGGGAGTGTATGTATGCATGTAATGTTGGTGCTAGGATATGAGATCCAGCGTTTGTTATTATAGTATAACGACACAGCGTCATTTTGGCACGTTAATTAAATAAATTTCTTGAAAATACAAATATATATATGTAGGTGTATATGCTGTTAATGTTTGATGTAAAAAATGTATTTATTTTCAAAATAATATTTATTAACCTCATGAACTCTGAGGTAAGCACTATTGGGCCCATTTGTATAACATCAGAGTTTTATAGTAAATGTTTGATAAATGCCTAATGTTTCCAATCAAGTATTGTGTAATATTATATGAAATGCATCTATGATAATGAGAATTTCAAGAAATCAGCTTGAAAATGTAAGGATAACGATGGGGGCCGTGATATATGGGATTATTGTTATCACGATAAGACATTTATGCATTGTGCAGATGGCAGAATGCTTTGATAAAATTAGTAATAGTAGTGGTAGTAGTATTAGCAGTATATACATGGTAAAGTACACGTTGTTTACATGAATAATCACTTTGGTTTGGCCGAATGCAAGAATAAAAAAGGTCTCTGCTTGTGCTTGCTACAGAATGAAGCGACAGTCTGGGAACAAAATGATCTTGTAATCCTTTATACTTGCTGCAAGTACAATCGCAGACGAATTTCAGACTTATCACATCACTTATTGCTATCGCATCATCCAACAAGTTATCAAACATTGGAGTTTTTCTCTATATCATCCAGCTCTAAGTTACTGTAATGGATTTTTATTAAATCTGAAATTCTCTTGAAAGTGAGATTTTTAATGCCCTTCCTATGATGTGTACTCGTGTGAAAGAGGCTATTAAATATATGCAAAGTCCGTTAAGTAGTTAATGTGTCAGCCATTATTTATACCTTTATTTTCATGTTATGTAAGAATGTACAGACACGCTCAAACAGCTCTTGTTATTTTGTTCTGCGCTTGCTAGAGCAAATTTACATCATGATGGTTTTTAAATGGCTTTGCTAAAGTGTTTTAAGTTGTATGTTAAGGGCTCCTACTTTGACTGTATAAGAGTATTTCATGTTTGATGCATTTAATATGCTTTTAATAGCTTGGAAGCTAAAATATGCTGAAAGGTACTTTAAAATATGGTCATTGCTATTTTTATTTTACCTTATCAGTCTGTGAAATATGCACATGGCCCCTTTATCATGGCTTGGTCAGGCTAATAGGATGCAAGTGCTTTTGCACAAGAGGGGTGTGGCGCAGTTTCTCAGAGTTTAGCTATTTCATCGCTGTCGTGAGCAAGAATGACTCATTCCTAGCTCTTTGTTAATGGAATTTGCTTCGGGTCTTATATGCATACACCATGCAGACAGCTTTATTGGAGTCTGTTTGCATCAAGTATGCATTTGAATTTTTCAACTCAAACCTGAAATACACTTTTAACTTGAAATACTTATCTTAGCTATATCTTGTACAGTCTCACCTCCGGGGTAGTACTAGTTTGACAACTGTGTCTGATTGTATGTCTGACACAGAGACTGTACATGCTGAAAGCTAAAAAAGCCAAAGCTATAAAGGCAGCAAAGTGAGAAAAAAAAGGTATTTGCTTGACAAAGCATATATTGTATTCGTTCTGGGAGGGAAGAAAATTACTTAATCCTGTAAACAGTTAAGATTTTTGCTCGGTTTTGTTGTTGTCAGTGTTGTTTAGTGGTTATGTTTAATCACGCATTGATTTGTGCTTTTAATTTTCACCCCTCCCCCCTTATGTCTGGTTTCTTCAATGCATTTGATAATGGAAAAGTAATTGATAGCATACCACATGACAACTTTTGAGCATTTTGACATTCTTGTTTAGACTGTGATGACCAACTGTATGGACAGTAACAGACAACATGCTGTCTTTGTTGACAGTAAGTTGCCATAGCAAGGACTTTCCTCAGCTTAGAAGCTTCCTTATTCCTACAGCCAGTCAAGTTTGAGACATGCAGAAATAAACAACTTACTGGCGATATTACCACGCCGTACAGCCAGAAGGGGCCTCGTCGATGTGCCAGTTTGCTACGCAGTGCTGGAGCAGATAGTGTTGATCTTTTTATAAAATAGGCTTTGCCAGCACTCTTGCACGGTGTTCCTTTACAATACAGACCTCTAAAATCCTGGAAGTTGCAGTTGGGGTTACAGTGAAATGAGTTGTGTGTATGCAAAGGGCAGCGATACTGGCAAAACATTTCCTAAGCAGACGGGATAGGGTATCCAGTCACTACCATGCAGTATCATGTGCCTTATCGTGCGTTGCAACGTAAACAGCACAGATATTCACTCATTAGCCTCTTGCTGCTCACACTTAAACACCATTTCTATAGTTAGTAGTGGTCCTGTCATTAGAGCTACCATATATAGTTGCAGTCCACCTCTCATAACTCAGCTTTCTAGCATCTGAACCCCAACTGCATCCCCAAGGTTGAGGCCCACATTCATGACCCTTTCCCTGAACACCATGTCTAAAGGTCAAGTCTTTAGCCTCGAAACGATAGCCTTACCGCTGTCCACAACCGTATCCTTGTCCAGACCCCCATGTATACATTTGTACATTTTTGCCTGAAGAGGCCCCAGCCAGCTGTTCAACATGATGTCTTGAAGTCCCACAGGGTGTCTGAAGAGACCCAGGTTACCTAAAAGCCCTCACCCAACAGCCTGCTCGACTCAAGTTGGCCGAGTAACCAAGTAGATAAGGAGAAGCAAAACAATTTTTGTCATAAGGAGTGTGCGTTTTTGCATTTGGACTTCCAATAAAAAGAGAATTGGCACAAAGATTCACTTAAGGCGAGGGGAGGGGTTGTTTACAGGAAATCTGTGTGTTTTTATAGCCCCCATTTGTCCCCACACTATTTTATACAGGGATAATAAATGGCAGCACACACCTTCAATATCACTTCTCTCCATGGAGTGTGGACATTGTTGATAAGTAAAAAGAGATGTTGAGCAATGTAGGCCTGCCTACTTTTCACACCAGATGACCAATCGCTGTCTGAAGCTCGTGTGTTTGGTGAAGTGGTGGAGGCTGAGAGCTACAAATGTGATTGGACGCAGACCTCCCAAATTGACCACACACGGTATACATTACCACCAGCAGCAGCAGCCTAGTATTCCCAAGGCATACATGTGCTTGATAAATAATTCACATTATTATTGAATTAAGTTGCTGTTGATTATTTTTCAGTGAATTTAGTCATTTAAGTCATTTTTTAATCATTTAAGCGCTACAATGAAAGTCATGTTTAGTCCCAACATCTACACACATACAGCATAACTCTTTGTATAATATTAAGGCGCGGATTCTCAACCATTTTGAACTGCAATCACTGTTACTTGTATCCCAATTTATCCCAAAGTCTCTTTAACAAGTTTATCAAGTGAAACAAATAACGTTTCCCACGTTACACAGTGGGTTCTTGTAGTTGTCATGCAATAGATAATGGCATAACAATGACTGACTACAGCAGGAGCCACCTATACATTACCACACAGACTCCCATGATGTGGATACGGTGGTTGCTAAGGGGAAGTTCACACTTGATTGACATTGGCATTTGTTTTGGCCTTTAAGAAAACCGTTGTAATACAATAACCCGTTTTCACATTTGAGTTGATCGTTGTGAGAACAGGAATTATGACTAAGCTATCTAACTAAGAGGGTTAATCCTGGAGTTACTGCATATTTATCACGGTCACCTGTCAATGTATCATCAGATGTCAGAGAAAATGCACTTAATCTGTAAATGAGAAAGTTAATCTGTTGCGTGAATGCCTCCATCTGATGTGTCTAGAAAACACTGCTCTGGTATTATTCCGTTAAATCCTTTTTGCCGTAACAGCCCTATTTGACCCTGCCAAACAGCTCATCCGTGTCACCACAGATGAGCTGTGGAATCATTCAGACTGCTTATTGTAATCTCCAAACACAGTGTATAGGCTGTGCTCCTGGATTCCTCTCATAGCTGATGGCACAACGCAGGAACAGGTGATCCACTTTTAAGGGCAGAGTTTCCATGATGAGATTTATAACATGACCACAGGGTTGCACACGGATCAGAGTTAGGATTGGTGGGGCATGGGGTGGGTGGCACATCGTAAAAGTATCTAAAAAGGAGAGGAATCTACACCCCAACCTCTCCACCTTCAGGCCACTGCCTTGGCCAGAAATAACCCCATGTGCTACATACGCATGCTCAGCTTGATTTACGTGCAAATTACGTGGCCACGTTCTGGTTACAGTTGAATTGGCACTTTGGGTAATGAAGATTGACACGGACATCGGTGAACTGATCTGTTCGTCAGCTGCCTGGTTATCATCGTCAGGTGTAGAAACACTGCGTCTACACACACCAGGCCATTTTTCAGACAAAGTTGCTAGTTTTGACAAATTGCACAGTCCGTACTCTCCATCCAGTCGGCGACAGCTAGTACCATTACCTTATTGTGTAGGATGCCACTGTTGCGTTTTATCTCCATTGTCAGCTGTTCTAAATCAGTTGCAAGGTTCTGTATGCAACACTCACTTAACACAAATATCACTGATGTAATTAGTAAGGTAAATGTGTATCTAGAGATTGCTCTAGGGCTGTTTTTTGGAAGTAGACAGCAGACGTAATTAAGTCACTTGACTCTGATTGCTACAATCTAAGTTTTACAGTGGACTGCATACTGTGGCAAAATCACAATCTCAAAATCTTCTCCAAACATGTATGTTTGTATCTGGTCCTGGCCTAAAGCTTAACTGAAAATTAGTCAAGAAAATGTGAACGTTTCTGAGAAAGCGTCTTGATATGGGGTATAAGTAAATGAGCTTTAATATGAAAATAACTCAGATGAATCAAGTACACAGTTGGTAGGGTGATGTATTTCTGTTGAATGTTTATCAGTCTTGTCAGATGGTTTTATTGGACTGAGTTCGAGTTGCACATTAAGCAGCCAGGGAGTTTCGCCTCAGCTTGATGCGTGCCTAAAAAGGCAGGTGAGTAAAAGCATTCCTATATTTCATCAGGCAGTTATCCAGAAGCCCAGCAAGTATTTCAGGGTGGATTAATTGCCTCGAGCCTTCAGCCTTGTTTACTTACAATTTTCCAGTCACTTTACATTGGAGTTTACATTGGGTGCTCAGTAAGCAGTGGGAGTCTGTAAGCAGCAGCACAAAGCGATGGATGCCAACAGGCTTAGTGGCCTCCGTTTCTACACCATTCTTGTTTCAACATGCTAAACTATTCACTATTCCTTCCAGCATCCTTCACATTAGCATTGTTCCACTTTATAATTGTATTTCTCTCTTTTCATCAATCTCTCTCTCTCTCTCTCTCTCTCTTTCTCTTTCTCTGCAGGGTGGAAACAATGCCGGACACACAGTGGTCGTTGATTCAGTGGAGTACGACTTTCACCTCCTCCCCAGCGGCATCATCAACCCCAAGGTCACCGCCTTCATCGGTGTGTATCCTGCATTTATACTCATATTACCACACTTTTGCATTTCACTCGTGCAATTTAAGACGTGCACGTGTGGCCGTGCCAATCGCTTGCACAATTTAGCATCCAAGGCCACCGCCCCCCTTGCTCTTTTTTTCCTTGAATTGATTGAAGTACTTTTAGCTCCAGCTCCATTTTGATGAGCGCTACAGTGAGTGTGATCATCTTGAGTTTGAGCCAGACTGCAGGCAACAACATCACATGCATCCATCTGCAGTAACTTCATTAGCTAATGGTGTCTCACTTTTTCTTTTTGGCTCCGAACCCACCGCTCGTCGCCGCTCGGTTTAACATGTAGAGCTGTACGAACTGTCGATACTCAATCGACTCTCCACTTTTGACTCTTTAATATACGGCATGTTAATGCCATTCGGCAGCCTCAGTTATCCACCGCTTGAAGACAACGAGAGGAATTAAACCATTAACCCTAACAATGGACACGTTTAGTTTCTTTTTTGCACAAATTCATGTCACAGAACTGTACAGTCTCTTGTTCTCAGATGCTGTGCGCTTAAAATGCATGACTTATGACCTTAGGGAATGGGGTAGTGATCCATCTTCCCGGCCTGTTTGAAGAGGCAGAGAAGAATGAACGCAAAGGAAAAGGTTTGTGCCATACGGCTTTCTTAAACTGTTGTACAGGCTGGAGCAGAATGAGGCTGTGTTTTCACTCAATGTATTTGTGTGTGTAGGTCTGAAAGGCTGGGAGGAAAGGTTGATCATTTCAGACAGAGCACATATTGGTAAGTCCAGTCCAGATCCCAGGGTCTTGCTCGACTGTACGCTTGCTTTAAATGCGTGTGAATGTGTGAGCCCTGCTTTCTCTGAAATGTGTGTGTGTCCCCTCTCTCCGCAGTGTTTGACTTTCACCAAGCGGTTGATGGCGTTCAAGAACAACAGAGACAAGAGCAAGCAGGCAAGAAGTAAGAAACCAATCATCTAAAAATGGCTGCAACACAGTTGTGGAGAGCATATTGTCATAGTGATTCTTTGCTAGTGGTGTGTCTGTGCCCAAATACCAGATCGTTATTCCTTTTGAGGAAGTACTGCAATATTTTCATCAGATTTGGCAAAGGGAGCTTCCTTTACCGGGACATGTGGAATCTATTGTTTGGTGTTGCTTCATTTGTCTTTTCCATTTCAAACTATCACACCACCAGTATGACTTAGGTGTTGTAACACTGTTATTAATTGTAGAAGCATGAGGCGTGTGTATCTGTGATGATTGCACAGACCTACCCCACCCCTGTAGTAGTTCATCTATGAACACCACTATTTTGTTTGAATTGCTGTTCTTTTAAGAACTTAAGATTTAAGAGTTGCAAAATTTTACACAGATGGACGAGAAATAGCAAAAAAAATAGAAATTGTACAAAGAAAAGAAAATAATCAAATATTACCAAGGTCATTGTCACAGACCCACCGTAATACCTCCATGGAGCGCCATTTGCCGAGGACCATCGTTTGAAAACCCCTGCAGATGGATTTTCTGTGCTAACTGCACGAACAGGAATGTCTTTCTGCAGGAACATACGAGCACATAGTCCTAAAACTGCCTGAGGTCGTCTACAGAGTGTGCACACAACAGGCCACGCAGCAACCGTGCGCCAGGTGGGATTATGAAAGGCCAAACTGACTGACTAATCCGGTAGAGCAGTATGACGCATGTGAGGGCGTCTGCAGAGCACAACAGACATCTTATTGAGGAAATGAGTTTCATAGTGATCCTAACAGATCAGCAAAAAAAGTCAGTAACTTAAGACAGCGTGGACAATAAATCTGGCATATTTTATTGTGATAATGTTTAAACTCTGACAACTGTGACAGTGATTGGATTAGAAATCAATTTGTAATTCATTCATGATCGGCTGCTTCTATGTCAGACATGATGGTGAACTTAAAGATACCTGCAAACTAATTAAGTGGGAGAGAAAGTAATCATGTGTGAGTGGTGTTTAATGTAATGCAGCATTGCTGCCGTTGTGTCTTTACTGTGATGTATCACAATATGAAGCTTTACACTCCTCTGATCTCTCCCCACCCGACCTCCCTCGTGTTTTTTGGTCACACACCAGGAATGTCCCAACACATACTGAGGCTTGTGTCATTTGGCAGACCTGTCCTGCAGCCACTCAGTAGATACGCAGAAGAGCTATTTCACTCATTTGCACCTTTTAAAAGGACGGGCCGTGGCCTTGTAAGATTTCAGTCACCATTGTTAAAACATTTCTTGTCGCCGGTCATTAAACCTCGACCGTAAACTATGCGGACGTATGTTAGGAATGTTAAGCCAAGATCACGCAGCATTCCAAATATTCAGCACCGGGGTTTTCTTGTTGAAAGGAGGTTCATCTACCAGCTCAGCAGCCAAAGCTCCATGCAGCCAGCCAGCTAATGTGTGTATGTAAGAGAGAAAGTGTTGTCTGAGAAAGAGAGACAGACAGACAGAGAGAGACACAGAGATGTCAGGTGTTTTGGTTTAATTACAGCTCAAAAGAGCAGAGAGCAAATACACGCACTAACTACTTACTACTAATGCGGTCTGTTTGTGCGCTGGCTGCAGCAGTGCAGGCGAACAAGCTGACAGCGAGAGGGACACAGTCACCGGGGACAGACATGAAGAGGGCGGCAAGGGAATCTGTCTCGTGTGGCTCTCTTTCTCTCACACACACACTTCCATTCTGCTATAATGTAGTCTAATCTGATATGTCTAATGTGTAATATACGTGTGCTCAGTTCACACCTACCAGATACTATGAAGGCCATGTCAAATTTGCTGTACTATACTTGGAGTTTCCAACTGTACATAGCGAGTGTGTCTCACATACTCTGGATTAACACATTGAGTCGACCAATGTCAATTAAAAGTGCTCTGAGTTCTGGTGATACAGCGCTGTGAGAAGCCCTCCAAGCTCGGCTCTTCCTCTGACTCAGCTGAACATCTGCTGATTGTCACTTGATAAGTGAATTTCCTCAGAGGACAGTTCAAATTAAGTTCCCCTGTTACTTCTTTGCACTCCAGCTACGTGTGATTTTCTAGCGTGTTAATTTGAACCCATTTTGTTGAGGTGAGAAAGATAAGACTCAGTTAGACTCATAATTTCCATGTTACCACGTGCGTGTTTTTCCTCCGAGTAAAGATCCGAAAGAGCAAAACAGCAATGTGTGTTCCTATGTGGCCCAGAGATGCCAAAAAGACTTCAAAAGGTGATTGGGTGGAATGTGAGCAGTGTAGATAAAACATTGGTTGACTTAACTTTCTCTTTTTTTTCACTTTCATGTCTTGTCCTGCTCAGCCTGGGAACAACAAAGAAAGGGATTGGTCCAGTGTACTCTGCCAAAGCAGCACGTAGCGGCCTCAGGATATGCGACCTGTTAGCTGATTTCACTCAGTTCTCTGAAAGGTCTGCACAGGCGCTACCGGATTCCTTTTTGTTGCTCAGCACATTAAAGCCAAACATTCCTCAGAGGTCACTGTGCACTCATGATTTACTGTTGCGTGTTGCAGGTATAAAGTATTAGCCCAGCAGTATAAGGCCATGTATCCAATTCTGGAGATTGACATAGAGGGAGAGCTGGACAAGCTAAAGGTAACGAGAGAAAACACGGAGAGATGCTACACTGGCCCTATAAGATTTGAAAGTTTACCGTTCTTTTTCTCTGGCGTTGTTTGGCGATGCCTGTATTATCACGCTGAAGCTGTTTCAGACACATTTCTAAATGGTGGACAATCTGCCAGGTGCAAGTGCAACAAGTAAAGGGCAAAATGAATGGGACGTTATTGACTTATTGCATTGTTGTTGTTATTGTGCCACCATCAAAATCAATGGCAAGGGTGATGACAGTAATCCCTATCAATTTGCCAGTTTAATTGGATTACAGCTGTCCAAGTTGTTTCTGTCTGCTGCATGTGGATGTAATAAAAATCAGGAGAAAATAATTTATTGAAACATTTAGGAAAGTGTTGTATTTCTGCGTTCCTTTGTGTTCAGGATTACGTGGAGAGGATCAAGCCCATGGTGCGAGATGGGGTGCACTTCATGTACAGGGCACTTCATGGTCCTCCCAAGAAGATCCTGGTAGAAGGGGCTAATGCAGCACTTCTGGACATAGACTTTGGTCAGTACATCACTTCGACACTTCGACACCCATCACATTCCTTAACCCTTTGTACGCAAATCTTTTGCATTATCTCGTTTAAATGTCTCTAAAATTTAAACCCTAACAGCTTGGGTATTTTGTTGCATTTACAAGCTCTAAGGCTTCCTCATCGCAAACCCAAACACACCCTTTTGCATGCATTTGTATGTGCGCGTTTGTGTTTTTTTAGCATCGATAGGAGGTACATAGGGTACAAATGAAGAGGCTCTGGAGCTTAAATTTGCCACTGTAGACAGGAAGTGTGGCGATGACTGCCACCAGCTGATGTGCAGCACTTGTACACATGACAAAACTGTGAAAAACACATTTGCACAAAATGCTCATAAAATAAGCAAAACAAAAACAAACAAAAAAACTAGAACCTTTTGATGTGGTCAGAAATGGCTTCTTTGTGTTTTTTTTATCCATAATATATTTGGTGCGTGTAAACTTTTTCCAGTTGTCATGATTTAGTGATTCACAGAGCCTGGCCTCACTGTAAGAAACATGAAATCCCCTAAACAATGTGATTTTCCCTACAAAAGCCTGCTTGGAACTCAGACTAGGGAAGATGGTAAGTTTGTTGACAATCGTTGAAGGGCTCTGGCTTAACGTGCACGCTCACAGCAAAAACCACAGAATGGCACCTCTCTGTGCATGAGCACTAAGTCACCCTGCGCCGGCACTCTGTCACTTTCTGTCGTTACTGTTGTTTTAAGGAAAAGATACGCAAAGGGTTCACATATTTGTTGACATTCTTCCCTACAGATAATGAAATGGCAGGATGCACACACTGACCTTCCAGTTGATATAAACATGTCATTGTGACATCATAACTGACATTTTTTAATTTTTTTTTTTAACAGGCACCTTACATGTAAACATTGTTACATAGAATGTAGCAAATGTAATGCATATAAGTCTTCGAATTGAAGCTAATTTGCAGCCCGTGTCCCTGGATAGCCGTTTGAAAGATGTATAAAAGGAGCGTGTAAAACAGGTAATTATGTACCATGACATAATCATAAACAGTACAGTACAGCAGATTACAGTTTAAAGTGAACACTGGTTATTATCAGAACACCACGTTGGTAATAACAGGCATAAAATGGTGTGCCCTAATCTTAAAATGTGCCTTTATCACAGCTTTTATTTGTACACGCACAGAAAAGCTCTTATCAAACAATTTTAAATAGTTAAACAGCAGCAGTTGAAAACAGTTGAAGACTGCCTGTGCAGTTTGCAGAGATCTTACTCTAGACGGCGTTCACATTTGTTCCTGTAACATGTGCAGTCGTCCATAACGAAGCAGCAGCTGATTCATATGGCAAACTTTTTTCACCTAATCTAATCTGTCTTCTGTTAGCTTCCAAGTGGCTGTCACCTGAGTCTTGGCCTTCAATGCAGTTACAAAACACAAACAAAAGCAAAGAATTGCTTCCAAATCTTTTCATCTGTGTTTTGTTTCGTTGGCAGGGGCAACAGATGGGCGTGGCTCTTTCTTTTCAGGCCTGAACCCTTGAAATGAGAGAACATTTGAGTTCCATTCTTTCAAGACGACAGCAAAGGGCACAGATAATAAATTTGAGCTGCAACCTTCTTCACGACAGATCTGTTTTTTTTTTTGGTTGCATGTTTGTTTTGGTTTGGTTTGCTCAAACATGAATAAATGTGGAAAAATTAATCAGCTGTCACCCTTCGTGTATCGCAGGAACGTATCCGTTCGTGACGTCATCCAACTGCACGGTCGGCGGCGTGTGTACAGGCCTCGGTATGCCGCCTCAGAACGTGGGTGAGGTTTACGGCGTGGTCAAAGCCTACACCACCAGGGTGGGCATCGGGGCTTTTCCCTCAGAGCAGAGCAATGTAAGGACGGGGACACACACACACACACACACACGCATACAGACATGATGTCTGAAATGTTTTACGTGCTTAACACAATACTGCAGACTATTGAAACGTCATTCAATACTTCTTTTATGTACCTACTTCATATGGGGGCAGTGAGTGAGACATGGTTTGTTTTTAAACAGCACCACCCAGAGGAATTCTGGTTAAACTGTCAGCAGTAACCACTTCTACTTTAGACTAGAGCCAAAATGATGACGCTGCTTAAGTGTCTCCTCGTTATTCTTTTCTGTAGAATGAGGGGAATGGAAACAGTTGCGCGTTCACAAACGTTATAACCCTGAAACAGCTGATCAGCAGGCACTGCAAAGAACTGAGCCACACGGACTGTCTGCTCCCGTTGTCTCCAGGAGATCGGGGAGCTGCTTCAGACCCGTGGGAAGGAAGTGGGAGTGACCACGGGCAGGAAGAGGCGATGTGGCTGGTTGGATCTGGTGCTCATCAAATACGCGCACATGATTAATGGCTTCACTGCGTGAGTTTGCTGTGCGCGTGTGTGTCTGTGCGTGCGTGGGTGTGCGTGTTTGTGTGTGATACTCATTTCATATAGTTTAAGTGCGTTGTGTAATGTCCATTATTATGATTTTCTTGCATAGTAACACGATGTTGTGTGCCCCCAGGATAGCGCTCACAAAACTGGACATCCTGGACGTGCTCTCAGAGCTCAAAGTGGGCGTGGCGTACAAAGTTGACAACCAGACGATACCTCACTTCCCAGGTGAGTGGTGGTTGTGTCGTTGGATGTTTATGTCAAAAATGATACCGACTTTTACCTTGCAGTTGTGAAAAGTGCAAATGAAAGCCCAGAAAATGAACGAAAGGCTCAAATATAATTAGAGAAACTGGTACAAAATATCAGAAACAAATTAAACTGTGCCACGCTCCAAAGCTTAGTGCGAAGTGTGACAATTTAAAGCCCACCGGCCCTCTGAAATAGCTGATTGATCACTGTGATCTATAGTCAATAACATTCTAACGCGCCCCCCTCCCACCAATTTTGTACTAGCCAATCAGGAGGTGCTGCAGCGCGTGGACGTTCAGTACGTGACGCTTCCAGGCTGGAACAGCGATACCTCTGCTGCTAGAACCTTTGAGGAGCTACCAGAGAACGCCCAGAAGTATGTCAGCTTCATCGAGGAGCACCTTGGAGTGCCTGGTATGACAGACAAAACACACACACACACACACACTCGTTGTTCTTTACTCATACACACAATTCCTTAAACTGGAATTGATGCAAGATGTCAAAATTTTCTGCTTTAATCTAATTCTCTCTAGTTGGTTGAAGGTTAAACTGCAATAAAACTTAAACTAGATTACAGTGGAAGTGGAAGGAGCCATGAGAAACATCTTTCAGCACAATGTACTCTAATACACCAGCACCACAAACTATAGCCACAACAGTCACTTCACAGTTCAGACAACACCTCTTTGACGTAATGTCAAGAAAAACTGACCTTCATCAGTAAAGTGTGCGTGTATTCTGTCAGTAGTCTGCAATTATTCAATTTGAAGCTGTTGCTGAACAATCACTCAAACCTGTGTGTTTCGGCGCACACTGTCTGACTGGTTAGGACTTGTTTTTCAATGGAGCTTTCCAGTGGTTGCCTTGACATTGACCATAAGTGTTGGAGACGCGTTCGGATGCGTGCGCTCAAGTTACACCAACCACAGATAATGCACATGAAGCATCGCTTATTTATTTTAAGGGATCCCACAGGTCCCCTGGGTGTCCTTCTCCCCTAGTTCACGCTTGTTAACGCCTGTCTGCTTGTTTGTTTCCTCAGTCAAATGGATCGGAGTGGGCAAGTCTAGGGAGTCCATGATCCAGCTGTTTTAGAAGGTTTGAGGAGAGATAAAAACAAAGAGGACACACAGCAGCAAATCTACTGTACCCTACCTGCTCAGCCCACACACAGCCTACCTACCTGTCTCAGCTCTCAGAGAGAGACATGAACGTTAATGCTTTACCACTGTATCAGACTGTCCCATCGTACTGGTCCGGACCTCTCTGGATCAGACTCCATCACACCGAGGACCCCATATGAGCGGTTACAACACCTCCCACTGGATTTTATACAGTTTTAACCTTTAGAATAACAGCCCCACACACGTCACTTGGCTGATTGCCTTCGTCTTATGTTTTATTTGCCTGTGTTTGTATCGTAGCCATTCATAGCAGACACATGGACACACAACACACTCAGCAACACCAGCTGCCATCACGTCTGAAAAAGGACTTAAGGGAACACAATGCAGGCACTTAACTGTCTGCAGATATTGAATTATGTTTAAGTGTGTCTCTGTTAATCTATGCTGTGTTTAAAATGCGCTGTGCCATTCTCTTGTAAATCACTAAAAGTTTTAACCTCAGCACTTTAGATGCTTTGGACGATAGCTTTATGTTTTGTTCTGCCAGGTGAACATCCTGACATGATAAAGGGAACCTTTAATATTTAAAATTTGTCTTTTTGTGTTTGTTATTCCTTCAATGGACTGATTATTATTTTGCTGAAAACAGCTCAATACGTTGGTTCGAGCTCCAGGAACTTGTAGCTGTGAGGTGACAATGCAAACCGCCAAACTCTCCTCTCATGTTTAATAGTGGCACTCACCGTAGAAAAATAACAATGTGTAAAAATAAGAATGACAAAAAAGAACAAAAAAAAATACGATGGCTTTCAGTATTTTGTCTCAGATTTCTGCTGTTGTTTTAACACGAGGGACAAAAAGGAGTCATAAGTCACGTACGCCTTTCTGGTTGGGCGACTTTTCTACCCATACAACCACTAGTTATAGTCTTAGTCTTTATACCAAGATGTCAGCCGCACATTGCATATATCAGGATGTGTTTATTATACACAAAAAGTGTTTGTGTCATTAGTATGATTCTTATATTATCAGTATCCAAAATCTTGTGGAAAGGAGCAAAATGAAATGTGATACTATATTAAGACACAAGGGGGCGACACATTATTAAAGGAAAGGGTTTATGTCATTTAGGCCACTGTGATTGAGGTGTATATCCAAAGTATATAATGACAAATTTCTTAGAATGGTTGATGGGATGTCCAACCTGTTTAAAATGACTCCTGTGTTGTCATTTTGAACAAGCCCCCTTCCAATCCCAGTCAGTGTGCAGACTGGTTTTAGTAATGCTGATCGAGTCTTTTTCCGCTACAAATAAAACACTCAGTTTATATACGTGTGTATAACCACACATCATTGTGTTGTCTTCTGTCATCTAAGGTCATCTTGACTCCAAAATAATTTCTAACACACGTTGAGTTACAACAACCCACACGGGGCGGTTTGGGTTGTTCCTGATTTTGAATGATGAACTTGATTAATCCAGAAAATGAATCCTTCACATGACTGCCCTCTAGTGGAGCGTAGGCGTCATGGCAGCGTCTCATCCAGGACTACTGACTGCTGGAGCACATTTAGCGCTTCCTTCACTCTATACGTCATTGTCATTTTATTTACATCCAGATCAGATTCCTTACTTTTTTCACAGTTTCATTTCCCTCC
The DNA here is from genome assembly GCA_900303265.1 of Brotula barbata. Lineage (NCBI taxonomy): Eukaryota > Metazoa > Chordata > Actinopteri > Ophidiiformes > Ophidiidae > Brotula > Brotula barbata. The sequence goes on along the minus strand of OMNV01009347.1, from coordinate 2,469 downwards.
ACTGTTTTCTTTTTTTTTGTTAGAAATGAATCAAGTTGGAAGCAAACTGATGCATCAAATCTGCATTATATCCTGCCGCTTCTATCTGCAGGATTTGTTTCTCTAGTGGTGCAAAGTGTGAGAAATGCTCGCGGCATAAATTTCATGTTGGTAGTGATTCATCCTTCCGGTATCATGAAATGCATTTCTTTGTCAAATATGTAATCATGGCTACTATTCTGTGTTAGTATTTAAAAGGTAATGATGGTTATTTAGGTCAACTTCAATGTCAAATCATCGTTTGATAAATGTTAGTGGATTTCCCAAAAACTATTTTCACGCTGCCAGAAGATATTTTGGGAACACATAATCATTATGATAGAATTTATGAACAAACTTTTATCAGTTCGTGGAAAGAATTATATATTTGGATATATTTGTATGACAATTTAATGCCTCGGTCCTTTCCACAAACTTTTCTTCAGTCCTTTTCATCTTAATTGCCCTTCATTTCCATCTTCACTAACTTTCCCTAAATGATTTTGCTTCAGTTACCATGACCCATTGCTCCATTTAACTCTTCATTTGGCCCCCACTCCCAGATAAACACACATTAAACTGTAATGAGCAGCGTGTGAAGAATATTACCGGCTATTACTTGACAAAACCACTGTTTACATGTTTCCAATGTTTGTTCTCCAAGTCCATTACAAATCAACACAAGGCCTAAATCAACTTTGTCTAGGAGTAAATTTACATGTGAAACAACAAACGCGGTGTGGGAGGTGTGTGTATGAGACGAGTACAAAGCAGAATATGACAGAAGTCATTCATGGAAATACTTTGTTTGTCAAATACAAGGGAAGAAGATTTCCTTGCCGTCCACAAACAAAATCTGAGGTTAGCGGGATGTAAGATAAAGACTTCTGTACAATGTGGGTGAAAATGGCTGAAACTGCTTATGTTGTGTACTACGCATGTACACAACAGCTCAGCTACGTCTCTTCCCCGTTACTGTACTTTTTACTTCTTATAACCTCTGACTTTAACAGGTCAAATATTAAGCTCGTGTTCTTGAACTTCTTTAGATTTGATTGCCACCTGTGGTAATTTAGAATGAATCAGTAGTGACTCATCCTGAAATGGTCGCCAGAATAGAGACAAAGATCTTTGTATCCCCAAAATAAAGCAGCAAGTCGCTCTACACTAAAGACAATTCGAAAACCCCTTTTTAAATACTCCAATATCATATTGTGTCGCTGAGCTACAACAAAGTTGAGACACTTTAAACGCTCAAACAATTCCTTTATATCATCTTTTACTGTCTTATTCATTAGTCGGGGCACCTTTGAAATTAGTGTTGTTTTCGCAAAGCACCACTAGAGGGCGACATTTGACAATGAATGAATGTCAAAGAGCTCCATTATCTATAAATTGAATTAACTTCTCTCTTCAGAAAACCTTCAGCAGTGACTGGTTACATACACACTCCACAGTCTGACAGCCAGAACAACGCTACAGCCGCACGTAGGGAAACTTACAAAATTCGGCAGACGAGTGTATTCAAACAGTCGGTCTCCTCTTTGTTAGTACTTCCTATTAATACTCTGTAACCACATGTTGGCTTTGACCACAGGCTCACCTGCAGCTCATTTCCCTACCTTTGCCAAGCTTCCTCTGCCTATTTGACTACATCTGAATGCACCACCAACCACTAAAGACCCCCCCCCACACACACACACACACACACCTGCTGACTACAGGAGGACAGCACAAAGACATCTAGCCTGGTTTCCAGTGTGACAGTGGACGTTCAGTGCCTGGTGACCTGCATGGACGCGGCAGGTCTTAACCATGCAATTTTCACATTTTAAAAGTCTGCGATAATCTGTGTCCTAATTCCATCACTGGTTTTCTTCACAGCACACACTAAATGCCCTCAGACAATGAGGCACTAAGGAAACTGCTGATTTAGCCGCCATTAACAGCTAATAAACCCGGCCTTGTAAACATAAAGTACCTTAATGAAAGTGCTGGGAGCAAGAGAGCATAAACGAGAAAGTGTGTGTGTTTGTTTTATGTTTTCACGGCAGACAGCCGGGGTCCCAGACTTCATTTCCAAATGGGAGACTTCAATCATGCGACTTTAAAGTTCATTATACTGACACCTGCTGGTGATCGAGAACAACGGCACAACTAGGTGAACGTCCTGAATACGTCTAAGAGAGACGGAGAGGTGCGGCGCAGTATTAAAATGAGAAATATGGCATAGTGATACACCGGGAACACAACGGCTGGCTACAGTGAGGACATTCTGTTGGATAAACTGTGTCACCTTGAAGTACACACACACACACACACAGTGGCATCTGGCACAAGGCCTAGCCCCCCTCAGTATTGTGTGACGATGTTGATGAGAGGCTGGTCCACATCGCAGCAGGCCGAGGGCACCGCTGCCCCGAGTTTCCAGTTTACCAGTTGGAGAGTTCA
>OMNV01009346.1:10420-26388 GCA_900303265.1 Brotula barbata | reverse complement strand
TGGCTGCCGCGGCTCCTCCCCCTCTTTTCTCGGCGAACACAATCAACATCCTCCTCTCGGTTTGTAATTACAGTTAGCTGTTGTGGAAGGGGAAGTGCAGGGGGAGGATGAGGAAGATTACAGGAAAGGGGAGGGAATGATGTGTAGCTCAAAGTGATGGGACGCACTACAAAGAGGCACCTTGATCATTAATAAACCGAGCCGCACTCCTCGCTCATCCTCGAGCTCATAGCAGCGGTAGGAAAGGTGGACTTCCTGCTGCGAGCGGGACGGAAAGGACCGTTTACGGTCAGCGTACCAAGTTATCCAGCTCCGGATCCTCGCTGAAGAAGGGCTTGTGATCGCGTTCCTGCTGGTGTACGAAGTTCTCGATGTCCACATCAAAGCTGGCTGACGTGATGCACTCGGATCCTTGCGTGGCCTGCTCACATTTCTCAAACAACAATGCCAGCAGAGGGAACAACGGATGTCTGGAGAGAGAGACAGAGACAGAGAGAGGGGGCGGGGTTTAGGGATCCAATGCTTCACTTTGTGGTCTTTGATCAGACTGGGATGTGGACACGTTCACCCATTTTTGATGTCAACACTCATAGTGAAAATGAAGGTGATAATCAGAAGCACGAGGATAAATGATGACAAATGGTGGAGTTTTAAACTTTTGTCCTTTTAGTTCAGCTTTCAGATCATGGAGACAGACTGATGGTGACCGAGGGAATATGGATGATGATGATGATGATGATGATGATGATGTTTCTATCCTTATTACTGACTATTGTTTGTTCTACATATGCACATACAAAGTAACCAAGAAATAATACAAATCATTATTAATTTATAATTATATGCAGCACAAATTATTTGAATGTGTTGGAGTCACCAGAAGAACGAGGTGGCTTACTGAGTGAACTCCCCTCATTAAACTTAAGTTACAGAAATCCATAATTTTGTTCAAATATTGACAAATTTAAATAAATAGGTCACGCCTAATGTGAGCCAACACAAGCAGGACATGAATAACATCATCAACTGGTAATCATAGAGTTGATACAAGGAGGTATAAAAATAAAAAATAATCACTCTATAATGACCTCAAATAAAGGATGGAACGAACGACTGGATGGTGGATGAGATACAGATGTTCACTGTTGCTCAGGTTGGTGTCGAGACAGATGATGAGGATGGAGCACCCCGATTAAAATAAACAAACAAAAAACAAGAGGAGACTTGAACCCGAGTTCATCCAAGAGCGTTGATGATGATATTTGCTTTAGTTGACTTTAATCCAGGGTTAAGTGGATCCTAGATCTTAAAACGTGATTTTTTTCCTCCTTCTTCAGTATTCAGTATATATTTTACGTCTTGACCGCAGCCTTTTTCACATTTTTTGGTTTCTGTTTTTCACAGCAGATCTGAAGATGGATTATTGGACATTTACACTGAGACCAACAAACCAGAAGAGGAGACTTTGAGACATAAGTCAGTTCTCCTCCCCCGGTACTTTTAATGGCATCACAGATCCGTGACATTCCCTAAAGGACAAGCCGAACATACGGACAAGGTTCAGCTCGGATCACAGAGAGCCATCTCTGAGGGGATGGGACACGGTCCAGTGACAGAGCTGGACTTCTCGGTGTCCCCGACACTATCAGCCTTTAGCAGGAAATGTCACTCACATGAGATCCTCCTGATACGCGGCGTAACGCTCCATTCTCTGCTGCTATACGCAGTACAAGTCCAAATACTGAGTACTTCCACTTCAACAAAAGCTCTGCACTCACTCCACGCTGACAGAGAGGCACGGTGCCGCGATATCAAAAGACAAATAAACCATCCCAGCTGTCAAATTTAAAAAGCGGTCATCTTTTTTATCGTTGGTCTTTTTCAGTCTTCTCTGCAGCGTCACTGCGACCTGAAGTTTCAGATCGTGATCATATAAATTCTGTATTTTTATTTGATGTCTGAAGTGCAGTGTTCTATAAACAGACTACATATAAGTCATACCGTCACCTGAGCCAGAGACCAGTTTTTGAAGTACTGGAGTTTGTCTAGTACTACTGAAGAATCACTACTACTACTACACTACTCATCAGTGTGGATATGACCGTGGCTGCAATTAACACCTTTCATATCTGTGCAGAGATTTATTATAAGGTCTGAATCTGTCTCAAGTGTGCCCTGGTGGCTCACCGGTCAAGGTGCATACCACGTGACACAGGTTCGATTCCGGCCTGTGCCCTTTACTGGATCTGATTCCCCCTATCTATCGCTCTACTGTACCAAACTATAATAATAAAATAGTCAAAAATACAATAATATTCCAAAATATTATATATAATTGAATAATTGAATGTATTTAATCACATGAATGTATTAAATGTTATGTATGTTTAAATAAAGTTAAGCATCGTTGAATAGTTAAATGTAGTTTTGTGGAGTAGTTTTGTCCAGTTCATCTTTCTGTATCTGAGCTCTCTTGTTTTTTCATTCTGTTCTTGTTTGTTTCTCAGTCTCTTGATTATTTTTCTCTGTGCTGTGACCTGCAAATGTGGGATCAGTAAAGTTCATTGCATCTCTAAATATTTCTCATGTTTGATTTGTTTTGATTTGTTTGATTTTTATTTATTTATTTTGGGAGTGGGGGAGTTCAATTCTGTCCATTTCAGTTTTCTTATGTACTAAAATGGGTAAAGACTGAATATAATCTGTCCATTCTTACTCAAATTTGTAAACTCTACCTTCGGAAATATTCTGAATTCCACCGATCGCCAAAATATGACCGCCAGATGCGAAAACTATTTTTTTTTTTTTTTTTGCGGAAGCGTGACTGATTTTTGTGCTTATTGCTGGCGGTTTCCATAATGATGATCAACTGGAGGTCATACTCTACTTAACTTTTTATTTCACACCGTATGATTGGTGTGGACATGCATGTGTGCATGGTGAATGTATATTGCGCTGGCATGGTGACAGGCTGAGCCCCTGCTCAGGCTCTAAACCATGGCTCTCATTTGCAGCCTTTAATAGTGGTCTATATTATACTCTAATCTGCCTGATCCCAATTTAATGCTGCTCCCTGAGCCAGACGTGGCGGGAATACTAAAAAGAAGGGTCACGTGCAAAGTGGAGAGTCCCAGCCTTGTCTGTTTGACGTGTGTGTGTGTGTGTGTGTGTGTGTGTGTGTGTGTGTGGGAAGAGGGAGAGTCTGGGGGGCGGAACGGGCGAGGAGGGGTTTGACAAACAAGGCGACTCAGAAGTGCACAAGATGTCATAACAAGTTATTTACTGTCATATCGGGCGTCTGCTATTTTACAATAAGTCACTTTTTTATTATGTTTTTAAAGCTGCTGTTTTCTTTTAATCGCGTATCGGTGCCGACAAACAAGGAAGAATAAAACAGATCAATCAACAAAGTGACACTCAAGGAGTCCTGAAACGAGCCGGCGCTTCCAAACACATATTCACAGGCGTCTGCTGTCAAGGAGATACGCTACGGCGAGGCCCGGGGACGACTCAGGGGCATTGTGGGTGAGAATGCGTAAACAAAACCTTTATGAGTGGGTAACTACCGAGAGTTCCACATGAATGTATAGCAAACCACCGGTAGCCAAATAAATGATCATAAACAACAGTTACTATTAGCATTAAAAATTAGCATTAAGTGAATTCTTCTACAAATGAAAGATGACGCCTTCGATTAATGATGTCATTTATACACACAGACAGAGGAGGGAAGTGAGAGATCCCCGTGTGTAAAATTTGAGTGCACAGACATCGTGAATACATAGGAAATTTCTCCGTTAAAGCTCACGACAAACGGCATCAGTACAGGGTTTTCAACCAGTGGTTTGCGGCCCCCTGCTGGTCTGTGACAGTGACTTCGGTGATGTTGTTTTAATGCCAGAAGCAGTTTAAAAATGTTAAACCCATACCTCTGGATGAATACCTGAAGTATGAGCACACGGCTCGCCTGAAGACAGGACAGGGCATGAGACGGATCCAGATTGTGTCCTCCTGACCACGCCCATAAGTCTCAGCGGTAGATAAGAAAAAGTCTTAATGGGCAAAAATAGGTTGAAAACCCCTGTATTGGTACATTCCCACTTGTTTTTCATCGTGGTTGCGGTGTCTCAGCGGTCATGTCGTCATGTCTTCGTTGAACAAACGTGAGCGTGAGGGTTCAGTGATTACGTTCGAGATCGTTATACGTTTTTGGAACAAGCTTACAGTTGCTTCGGCGCAGCTCTTTATGCAGATGTTATAAGATCGACGTTGTCATCGGAGTACAGGATGCGCCAGGCTAAAGCTATCACGGCAATTAGCATTTGCACGAAGGAGCGTTGAGGACATACCATTGTGCACAGTTGGACGTCGCCCGATTCGAGCGAGGTAAAAACTCTACCCTTCGGCATTTTCTGTGACCTTTACACAGGAAGTCAGGATTAAGGTAGATGGGGTGTGAAAAAGCATGCATTTTTATGAACGTGAACGTAACCGCATGTGCCTCCGCGTGCGCGCGTGCGTGCGTGCGTATCGTCGCACGAAGCGTGTTTCCCAGTCTTGTACTACCTCCAACCTTCCCGAGCCCCCCCACGTTGAGTGCCAAAGCATGCAGCTTCTATCTGCAGTGCGACGGAGTGGAGATTGCCGGCTTGGGGATCATTACAAGGGCCATAAAAGAGCGATTTACAGGACGGCCGGCGAGTGGAGTCAGCACGGTGCCCCACCCTCTGGTGCGGCACCGTGCTGGGTCACCAACAAAAAGCCCAAAACAGAGAATCAAAGGCCAGCAGGGTATGTGATGACTTATACATGAAGGTGAGGGACGTGGCGGTTCGAGTGCCATCTGCTTTATGGCTGCTGAGCGAGAGGGTGGAGGTAGAAGCGCAGCTCCGCGTGCCTTTTCATTTTTAATTAGTGGGCACTGCACTTCATAAAGGTAAATATCACATCATTTATGGGCGGGAATCTTACAAGCCACTGTAAAACCCATCACCGTTAACAAGCGTGGGCCAACCAGCACCTAAAGCGGCAACCGAGTATGTAAAAAAAAGACTATTTGATAAAACACGATTACCTGGTACGACGTAAACCAGCGACCTATAAATATGACCTCATATAACAGGAACACATTTTATTGCTAATATAATCAAGATTTTTGCCTGAGTAAAATGTAGCAAGACTTCATCTGTATTTGAGCATTTCTGGAATACAGTATTGCTGCTTTACTGCGATCATGTCTACATACTCTGAGTACTGTGGCCAAATGTGGCAAGAACTTTTCACATTATCACTTTTCTTTTTAGTCACGCCCCTTATAGTCCAGACTTTGTTGAAATGGGAAAATTCGATACGGTGGACGGCGAGAGTTGGGACTAAAAATGGGATCCATTGGGTAGCGTAGCTAAATGACACAGTCGCCGCTTTTGCGAGTCTGTTTTGTCTTTCTGCATGTAATGGCCAATCTATACTTATAATCAGATGCAGACAGTAGACAGAAAGAATAATGTGTCCAGGCGTGTAATGAAGTCGGAGTACAGCTCGGACCGCTGTGCTACGAGTAGGCCCCGTCCTAGGTAGCTCATGTATATCATCCGCATTTATTTTGGAATATCTGCCATCCGCCGTTGTTCTGCTTCTTCTGTTTAGATGCAGAAGGTATGCATGGAGCAGGATGGGCCCCCGTGGACCCTGCAACGAAGCTGACTTTGCCCTGCGCCGTTTTGTCTCCAAAAAAGTCAAATCTCCGTCTGAGTCTTGCAATGTGACGTGATAAAAGACAACACAAGAAGACAAGACCCCATAAGTCCAGCTGTTCCTCCGCTACTCTCTACCTGCATCAAACCCTGGGCATGTACGTGACGACTAACCCTGCGTTACTGTAGTCACCCGAGGCCCGAGGCAGGTCTGGGACTCCACGTTTGCTGTACCTCCGGTTTTGGTCATAATCTGGCAGGCCACCAACGGGGTCCAGAAAGAGCTGGGCGGTGGGTTTTTAAAGGTATGTGTTTATGTGTATGTGTGTGTGAGTCGAGGGGGGGAGCTGTCCCTCTCTCTCCCGCTCTCTCTCTCTCTCTCTCTCTCTCTCTCTCTCTCTGCTCCCCACTGTTTGCCGTCCTAATCAGGCCTGTATATTAGAAGCCAGTTTGTGGTGGAGACCTGCTGTGTTTGCTCCCAACAAGGCCCCCGTTTCCCCAGGCTACATGTCTGAAACATACCCTGGAACACAAGATTGTGTGTGTGTGTGTGTGTGTGTGTGTGTGTGTGTGTGTGTGGTGGAGCGCACACACACATAATCACCCCACATAAAACCCCCCAGCACCTCATCTGAATAAACCAAGTCTCCCGTTCCGTCTCGTCCCTTTGTCTTGTCCTGAACTTCGCTTTGATTTCCTGCACCACCACCGCCGCCGCCGCCGCCGCCGCCACCACCTCATCTGCTGCACCCCCACCCATAACCCGCAATGCAGGGCGAGCCTACAGTCTACAACTGCCTGTTTGCAATACTGGCTGAGGTCCACAGCAGATGTATAGAGATGAAAGAGGGCCAGTTATTGGTTCGGTATTGAAACTCGATCCAATCGAGTTGTCAATATCCCCACTCGGTCTCTGTATATATGTTCATAACGTCTATATCGTACGCTATTTACAGCTCACCTCACTGACACTACCCTGGCCTATGTGCTTACAGTTTTCAGCATTTAGGTTTAATATTCACAAAGATCTGTATATATGTACAGGTTTTTGTATTTGTTTCGTGTTTTTTTACATATATTGATACACATGTGTGCGTTTGTTTCATAGTTATTTGTACTCTAGTCATCTCCACAGTTGTAACTATTTCCTACCTTTCCTACTTCAGTGAAGGAGCAGGGGTCTTCACCGCGCACATTCCGTGTATGAATCACACTCGGACAATAAAAGAATTCGGATTCTGATTAGTAATAAATGATGAATTCAAGCTTTTCTCCACATCTTGTTCATATTACACATTGTATAAAAACACATGTGGGTACCAGGTTGTACCACATTATACAAGAGCTTCAGAGGGTGTAACTGCTTGTGCCATTAGCAGTAAATAAATTAGTAATCTTTGTCGATGAGTCATAATTCATTAAAAAGAACAACTTGTCCGTTGCCAAGAAAACAAAACCTTCAGCTGCGTATTTGTTCCTCTTACGTGACATATTTAGTCGCTCAGTCTTGTTAGGATTACTCACTTTGACAAATTACATTTTGGAAAACCTCATCCATGCCAATATGACTGTGAATGGATGGATGAAATGTAACCAATGACGTTATAACTGCTTTGATTGATTACTGCAGAGGAGGAAAACGACCTGTTGTGCTTTTCTTTCATTTTTATGCTCTAACGCGCCACGAATACTGTTATGATCGCAAACTTTATTGTCGAAGCCGACGGAACTACGTCAAGAAAACAAACCCGTCGGTCTCAGACTGACTAAAAAAAGCTTCATTTTGGTCGTTCTTTTACATTTGGAACGTCTTTCCGTCAACAAGTAAACATACGTTTCCCGCCCTCCCCACTTATTAGACAGAATGTTTGGCCGGCGTGTATTTTTCATAGGCAGCTGTGGCCCGACACAGCTGGCCAAACTGAACAGAGGAGGCTTTTGTGGAAGCTTAAAGAAACAGCGCCTGTGGCCATTTTTGCGATCAATGTGCTCAAGCGGTGATGCGACGAGGGAGAGTGGAAGTAGATTTTGGTGTGGGGGGGTGGAGGGGGGTTAAAAACAGACCCCTAAATAAAATCACGATGCAGTGCATTCAAACCTACACACCTGACGGCAAAACACGTTCTCGACAATGCAACAGAAACGGACTATTAGACAGCAGATTCAACAAATATGAGACGGGTTTTTTGGAGAAAAGGGACTTCTTGAGATCATTCATGACGCATGACGTATAAACTGATGTGTGCCTCATTAAAAGGAAGCCTATTGTCACCGGATTCTGCACCATTCAGTTGATGCTTTTCTTGGATGAAACCATTTATGTTGTCGAACAATCAAAGATAACATCTCGGTGTGAATGGATGGATAATAACGTCTTTCCAGAGGGCATTATTTGACAGCTGTGAAGTGCAGATTATGTTCTGTTTGCTTCAGTGTTTGCTTTAGGCCACTCTTGTGCCACGAGAAAAGATAACACAGATTGCAAAGTTGCACATGTTGAAAAAGAAAGACAGAGAGAGAGAGAGAAAGAAAATTGTGGACTTCCTTTCTCATCTAAAGTCAAGCAGTGAGGAAACTCATAAAAAGGGATATCTGAAAAGAAACAGCCAATAAAACCACTTGAGCTTTGACACAGTTTCCTGCGTTCGGCAGCGGCGGAGCTCCAACACACGCTGACCTGCTAAATAGAGGAGGCACGGCCTGTTTTGAGCGCGTCACACAGCAAGAATCTTAACGCCGCTGGGAAAGCAGCACAGTCGGCCGGGGATACATCGATGCGTCGTGGCGGCGAGGATAAACAGACTTTATGGCGCATTACCGAGGCAGGAAAAACACAGACAAGCAAAAACGCGGCCGACGCCGTCCTCGGAAGTGTCCAATTAAAAGTGCGCCCATCGCGTTTGACACGGGAGCTCTTCGAATCCTCTCCAGAAGTGCATATGCGCCGACGTAAACGCAGCGGAGACGCAGATGAATTCCTGCGTCTGTAGGAGCCGAGCAACTGTTAGCGAGACCGCACGCTAACCCGCCCGCGCGTACACGCACGAACCCTAAAATCCTATCTGAATGCAAAATACCGAGACTGACCAGCGTGAGAGGCTTTCAGCAAAGACCCACTGCAGAGGAGAGTGAATGATAATATGCACCATACGGAGTTTTACACTACAACACGGCCATCTTTGTAAAAGGACCCCACTACTGGTAAAAGACTCAATAAATCCAATTTCAGTTGTTTTTGTTGTTGAAAATGTGACTATTTTCACATTTGTATCCCATTACCCACGCAGACTACATGAATTTATACTTCAAAATGTTTTGGAAACAGATGTTTGCGTGTGGCGCGACGCTAAATAACAGGTTTGATTTCAAAATATTGGTTTGTGTGGATGTCCACTGTCGGGCTTATGCTGATATCCACAAGAAAATAATAAATTCAACGGCCTGTTGGTTCATTTTTAAAAATCTTTGTAAGCTATTCAGTTGATCTATTAGAAACAAGTATATACAAGTATTGTATGTACTACGATATACAAAATATTTAACATTAGGCTGTATATTACACATGAAAGAGGCCAAAAAATGTGTGTGATGACACTATATCAGCCTGTATCCAATCATACACTTCTATCATGAGGGTTGGTACCCAAAAAGGACACGTTAACCTCTTGAACTCTAAAAGTCAGACTTTTTTTAAAGATACCAAAAATATCAGGACACCTGCTGGGAGAAATCTGTATAAAATGATATCCAACACATCTAGAATGATGACGATGAAGGAATATTTAACGGTTACTAGAGTGGATTTTCTCCAGAAATGATGAGATTTCTTTTTTATGCCTTTTCTGAGCGGTAAACTCAGTTATTAATGGATTACTACGGCAAAAAAGGACCTCAAAAATCAATAAGATTGCCCTTATTTTATTGCCTTATTCTATTTATCATTACTAGCTTTTATAGTATGTATCATATGTTATGGCTATAATTGTAATTTTATTATATTTTATATCTTAATTGAAATCTGTGGATGTTTTATGTAGATATTAGTTATATATTAGTGTATTTTTGGCACCTTTGTGTTTTCTCTGGACTATGAGGATGAACCCTCCGTTCTTTCCTCAGACTTTAAGACATTATGTCATGCGGTCCAACTGAACAACGCCTGATGTTATTTTGATCAGTCGTGTTCTTTTTCCGACGTTGTGCCGCTCTTGAGCATCATTTGTTACTTAAGGCTTCGTGGAATGAGAAGACAAAAGTGGCTTTCACACCGCAGGAACTCAGGAAGTGTCATTTCTTTCACACCAAAGAACCAGGACACAGTTTGTTGCCGGGCCAACGAGGGGGTGAGGTGCTAACTCTTCTATCTATTTAAACAGATGAGCAGATCCCAGATTCCCTCCATTACTTCTGTGGTTGTCATTTGTACAAAGTTTCGCTCCATAGATGTTGCCACAAACTTCCTATTTGCGTGGAGATGAGTTTAGAGAGAGACTCATTTAATTCCAAACTTTAGGTTCATTGAAAAAATAACTAAAGAACTCACGGCCTGTACATTACAAGGTACCGGAATTCCGTTTTTTTTCCTCCTATGTGGCAGCGATCGGATACGTACGATGAACATGTGATCTATCAGCTTAGACGACAGACGCATACCGGTTTTAAAGGTCAGACGCGGTCATCGCGTCGGCGTTTCTGCGTACTCTGTTAGACGTCGCACATTTGCTCTACTCCGCGCGAGCGCTCGATTATCGTCTTCTAACTCCTTCCGCTTGTGAAGCAATCCGGCGGTTACCTCGGATAAACTCATAAAAGTTTGCCCTTAAAGCACAGCACGCTTTTAATCAAGTTGTTTCTAAGCGCTGCGAGGACATTTTCTATTAAAAAAAAACAAAACACACACACAAACTATTCCGACGTCTCTTTCAATTAAGCGCACGTTCCCATCGCTAAGCTGACTCAACTTCCATCAACCGTGAACACTATATCCATAACCTGACAAACAAAAGCCCTACCGGCTTTTAATAAGATGCAGAGAATCCAGAAGGATCTTTATAGTAAATGCCACAACTCATTAGGCTAATTACCCTATCACACATTCATTCCGCTCTTAATAATGAAGTCGGGAGAGAGACAGAGGGGGAGAGAGGAAACTACACGTCGCCATATAAAGCCGGCATTCCAGCAATTAGCGGAAAGAAACATTAAAGCCCACACAGGATTCCCGAGCAAACTAATGAAAGAAAAATGAGAGAGATGCCGATTCGCCGCGCTCGTCCGCTTTTGACGCGGATGAGAGACGAGCAGAGGCAGGGACGGCGCCGTCTTTTTACATAGCCACTCGGTGTCGGACAGTGGGCGGGACTCGTCAGGTACGCTTTAATTGCGTTCATAACGACATAACAAGGTTGCGCTCCCGCCGCTGCAAAAATAGGTTTTGGAACGACGAGGATTTCATTTAAGAGCGTGAAATCATCACGTTCGTGTTTAGCTGGCGTCGCTCCCCGGGCTCGCCGATGCCCTTGACGCCGCTGATCACAACATTTTAATTGGCCGTCTTTGGGATTTACAGACAGACGGCGGCGCCCGGTGCTCCGGAGCGCAGCATCATTTGGATGCTAACTATCTCCAAGTTTCCATCCCGGGTGCTGTTTGGCTCTCCATCTTTATGTGGCCCGTTCGGTCACATAAAGACGTGAAGATGCGCCGCCATATTTGCCCGTAAACCTCGTTAATAAGTGCCTGGATGCTCTCTAAGACTCCTTAAGAGATGTTTAGTAGATATGCGGTGCTCTGGACTCACCGATCATAAATCTGCAGTAAAACATTCTCAGACACACTTCATCATTTCGCTCGCTGATAAGTCGACCCAACTGGAATTCAAACTATGTTGAGTGGGCGATTAGACTGCCTGCGATCTTCTTTATGCTGAGGTAACCACCCAGCGGTCCATCTTTGACTTTAAATTCGAGCCAAAAACGTACAAAGATCCCAAATATATGAGGATGCATTCCGGGGACGTCGGCGTAAAACGGCAGCCGGCACGTCCAGAATAAAGGGACATTTAATGGACATTTAAAATGCCATATCTTCACAAAAAAAATGACGGTTACTGAAGGATTTTAGCCACATGGAAACTATTAGATTTTTAATGACTTTTCTACCTGCTACACTGAAGAATTGACTGGTTTCTATTGTAAAAGGGCCCATTAAATCCTTAAAATAACCCTTAACTGTTTGCCTTAAAGTGTACTTAATTACCAGTTAATTTAGCAGAGTTTAAGGGGATGAATGGAGATTTCCACGCTCTCCTTTGTATTTTACAAACTTTATGTTTTCCTATATAAAAACACAGCGACTCCCCTTCACTGCAGCACCTGTATGTCTGCTCCTCTCCGTGTTGGTCTTCAGATTAACTGGATTATAATCCAGTCCTGTCCTCCTCATGTCTTTAACGACAAGTATGGAGCAGACCTTCACTTTGAATCTTTAGAGGACTCATTCGACAGAGTCCAGAGTCTTCTTTGTAGAGTTCACATCTATTTAGTCAAACTATGGCAAACAGGAAGAACTCGAACCAAAGACACTCCACTCTACAGACAGATGTTGTCATTTTTTAACCTATTTAAACTTTTATTTTTTAATGCTACATTCTTCTCAGCCTACTGAAAACATGTCCGAGTTTAGAATTCATTTTATAACCAGTAACTAACCTGTTTTGACGACAGCTGTGGAGTAAAACTTTAGATTTTACTCCAGATATTTGGCACAGGAATATCTTTTGGGATTATTTAACTTCTGTCTTCACTTATCTTAAAAGTAATAATGAGCAAAAATATTCACAATCCACTAAAGAACAAAGTCTCCTAAAACAAATTTAAGTGCTGTAGTGAATTATTTTGTACTTGAATGCAAAAAGTTCAATGAAATAGAAGCTCTGCATTTCCATAAAAGGCTGCGATGATGCCAAAGTGCCTGTGGATGAGCGTGGATGGTCTCTTATTGAGTCGCGTTGAATCATCATCATCATCGTGTCATCTGTTCCCGGGATACGTTTCCTTCTCTAAGCGAGCCAGGGGATGTGACAAACATCCAGTATCCTTCTCGCGATGGACAGCGTTCAAACTCTGACCAAAGACGTCCCACAATGCTCCACATTTTTGCTCGACCGCTGCTGTGGGATTTTATGATGTTTCAGAATAGCAGAATTTATGATCCTGAGTAATCTGAACATTTTGAAAGGGTTTCTCTGGGAATATTAGTGGAAGGGGTAAAAATAACGTTGATTATATAATGAACGTACAGAAGCTATACGCTGTGCTGCTTTCAATAAAGTAATCAAATATAAAAGGATAATTAACCCATTAAATGCTTAATGCACACTTTAAAACAAATAACCACTTCAGGGTTATCTTTATGACTTTGATGGGCCTTATCGCAGTAGTAATTGAGTAAAAAATCAATTTCTGGAGAATTTCTCATCTAAAAATAAGTATATGTGAAAGTAATATTTACTTAAAATTTTCCTTCCAATCCTCTCTATTCAATTATTCTTGATGTGCTGGGCATCGTTCCATACAGACTTCAGGAAAGATTTGGTCTGCTAAAATAAAGCTTTATGAAGATGGATCCATTTGTGTTGTGTGTTACCTCAGAGATTAAACTGATTAAACAGGAGAATTTTACAGAGTGATGTGTACTGTGTAAGGTTTAGGGAGAGAAGAGAAGACGAGTGTGTAGAGCTCCAGAAAAACACACCACCACCACCACAGCACGCAGCAGCAGCAGCAGCAGCAGCAGCAGCAGCATTCGGCTCCAAAGATGGCTGCTGACATCAAAGGGAGCCGTGTATCTCAGAGGAGCTTAGAAATTCAGCCTCGGGCTTGGTAAGGACTTTACAGCAGCGTGCCTTAGGCCTGGGCACAGGGGCTCGAACCTCCTCAGACAGCAGCGGCGGATACCCCTCGGGTGGACCTGAGGAGCCGGGGCAGACGGAGACGGCCCGACACGTTCTGCGGTGTCATCACTGCAGGAGTGACTGAGCCAGGCGTGGCGGGGCAGCTCCTCTAATCTCCAGTCTAATTGTTGTGAGCCGTACGCGGGGAGATTGCCTGGCCCGATTAAAAATGTCTGTATTTTGAATAATTTATTTCATAAATAGATAATACAAGCTCATTATAATGGTGCATCAATATTGTAGTGATGAGCGGAGCGGGGACTGGGGTCGGTTCTTACCGGAGTCCTTTTCTTGTCTGTTTTTACACCTAACAAGACGATGCCTTCAAGGCCCTTTACACGGTAAATAAGTAAAAGGATGGAATCTGAACCAAACACCTTATAGAAAGTCAGCAGCAGAAACAATACCCGTGACAAGACGAGCGGCTCCATAATCTCCACAGCACCATCCAGATGGGAACATCCTGGGTACTTCCACTTCTCCATCCTTATGTCCCCGTTCGGTCCCATAAAATCAAGAAGCTCCTTTTCATCGCCTTGTGATGATAAACAGCTATATTTGCCTGTAAGGCTCGCCGATAAGGGCCCGGGATATTTACAAGCCATTGGATGCTCTTAAAAACTTAATTTCATTTAGCGATAATAAATCTGCAGGAAAGCATTTCTGAGTTACTTTATCGTCTCATTAAATATGAGTAGAGACAATTCAAGCGATGTGGAGCAGCCTATTTATCTGCCTTCTTCGGTTTTCTTTTTTTTTTTTTATATCTCCTATCTGTCAATCCCTTTTTGTCTTTTCCCGTCTATCCATTAAAGATTTACACTTTCTGATTTTATATTTATTGCTTTTAATGCTCCAAAAACACAACGTTCCTCCTCTCTCCTTTGTATCATCGTATTCAAACTCTCATTCTCTCCTTGTGTATTTTGTGGGCGTGTCCAGACGAGTCGACACAAAAGTGTTGAATACACATCAGAAGAAAAGATTTTTGGTCTGATTGAGTGTATTTCAAATGGACGAACCTCAAGTTTTGCAACTTTGGCAACACTATGTATGTTTTTTTTTTGTTTTTTTTACAGGTAAAAAATAAAAAAAATTTATTTTATTTTTTACAGGCAAAAAATAAAATAACATACAGAGGCAAATTCTCTCAGATTATAAAGTCGCATTTTGCACAAGAAAAACTCTGAAAAATTGTGTCATTCACTCACACACACCACTAAAAGCATGCACACGCACTACTACAAACCTTGTGTGCATGCGTGATCATATGTATGTGAGAGGTTATGAGTGTGTGATCTGTGTGTTCATACTTTTAGTAATATGCACACGCTTTCAGTGATGTGTGTGTGAACGATACTATTTTTCAGAGTTTTTCTTGAGCAAATATACGACTTTATAATCGTTTTTTGTCGCAAATTTTCAAGGAATAAATCTTATATTCTCTTTATAATCTCTCTCTCTTTATAATCTTAGAAAACATACAAGTTTTTCCTGGCAAATTTGCAAGAAAAATCTTGTATATTCTCTTTTTAATCTCTCTTTATAATGCCAAAAAATATCAAAGTTTGCAAGTTTTTGCATGCAAATTTTACCATCTTGAAAATTTGGCTTGTTTTTTTTGTTTTTATTTTTGTTTTTTTGCCTATAGTGGCCCTAATATACCTTTGTACATACGCCCTATGTTTAATTACAATTAAAATAACAAAAATCCATCCTCTTTAAGTTTTGTAGAAATATCATAAATACCACGGCTAGCAAATAAAAAAAAAATAGTTCTGCTTTATACCGAATGCAAAAAACTCTACAGAGATTCTTACTTATTATATATCTGACACAATATACATGTTCTGTATTGTATTATATTATGAGTTTAATAACCAAAATAATCTCCTTTTCCCTGGAAAAAGGCCTTCTTACCTTAAAAAATGACTGACGGCGTGAAAAAAGAACCAAATTGTTTCACTGTTAAAGAACACACAGCATCCTAAATGTTTCAACATTTGGACTACTTGAGTCATGTTTGAACAGTGAGCACAAATAAGTTTACTTTACTTTATTCATTCATTTCCCAAACACTCTTATTGCTAATTTATTGCTCACCGTGGGCAACAGTGCATCCCATCATACAGCGGCAGTAAGTACGGCAATATGACAGGAGTGCTCGATTGTCATTTTAATGAATTCAAAGTGGAGAGAGAGAGAGCGAAGAGCGTTCGATGCAGGTGCTCATTCATTTGCGGATCGTTTAAGTGAAAAATGGAAGCAAAAAAAAGAAGAGGAAGGAACGTAAAAAGCCTTCGTGTCGTGGCTCGTTCAAA